>JAQQZT010000014.1:6823733-6833956 GCA_030068275.1 Clarias platycephalus
ACGCACCGTTGGGGGCGTCGTAACACACTCGAGGCCAGCGCTATCCGCTCCCTCCGCGTGCGCGAGCTCGCAGACACACCAATGGCGACGAATGGCGTAGAGCCGTGCAATTAATGTGGGAACACTACTACCTCTCATCCCTCCCCCCTGAGAGAGCTCGGCCAATTTAGCTCTCTCTGTGCCTCCGGCTGTGGGAGGGAAAACAGCATCACCGGGATTCGAACCTGCGATTCCAGATGATAGGGCGAGTGCTTTAACCCACTGCGCCACTCGGAGGCAGATAATCTCATTCTTATAACATCCTGATTTGACGGCCTTATTTTATTCTCACAGTGTATTTATCTTGTTCCCAAGTCACCAAGTCTAAGACGGGACTATCTTTCTGTACCAAGTTGTCCCCATGACTCGACTGTTTTGTTCCCACAATCATAAAACTCATTCCTACACCATGTCCATCTCACTGTGCTGACTTGTTTTTGTCGTTCCTGTGCCGTAATGCCTTGCAACCAGGTGGGATTTATTTTTTTTAATTTTTTTTTAAGAAAGTGATGTCACCAGACAATAATGTCTGTATAATCCTTTAGAGCTGTAGTAATTAAAGGTTATCGCAGTAATTGTGTTTTGTTACAGCAAGGCGATGTGGGCATGAACGCCCCTCTAGTGGATGTCGAAGGGTATCCCCGCGCAGATGTGGATTTGTTCCAGATCCGAACAGCAAGGCACAGCATCTCATGTAGGTGACTCCGTTTGTGAAGTTTAAGCATGTACAGGTGTATTTAGATGCACGTGTGATATGTTGTATGACAATCGGCACATTTGTTTGCTTCAGACTGGTTAGAGTTGAATATCCTGGCAACGCCGGATGTGAGGCTGGAATACACCCTTGATGGGCCCACTGATTGACATCTAGTGCTGTTTTAGACAAGCAAATCCACCCACCTGCAATGCTTTCAGAAGCTTAATTAAACTGCTAACCTCTAGAATGTGTGTGTGTCCGTGTCCTGTCATGGGTGTATTCCTGCCTCATATCGCCTGTTTATAGGAAAACTTCTGGATGGCACTTAGAAACTTTTAGAGTTTTCAATCTTGTCTTAGCACACTGGACGATTATTTAATAGTCAGTTTTTTTTCACTGCATCATCTTCTCCATAAGGTTTGCAGAACGATCACAAAGCAATCATGGTGGAGATCGAAGAGGCCCTTCATAATCTTCACGCTCAAGAAAGAGCCAAGCGTGAGCAGGACCAGGCGGAAGCGCAGACTGAGAGAACGGAGCAGGACGTGCCGCTGCCGTCCCCTTTTGCTCGAGTGGACGCCGTGACTCCGGGCTCCCCTGCTTATCAGGCGGTGAGGTTTAAAACACTAACACTTTTCCTGTTAATCAGATCTCCTTCTTGTTTGTTGTTCAGCAGTGTGTAATACATGTTACACGTATTAGTAATATGATCAACATGAACACAAAAGAAGGGACAGCGAAGGAGTTGTGATTGGGAGAAACAGATACAGTCTCTGTATGATTATTATTATTATTATTATTATAGTCCTCAGAGACATTTTCTCTTAAAAGAAGTTATTAGTGTTGATCAGTTTTCAGGGAAGCTGAAACGAAGAGTTAAACTTCTAATCCTCTAGCACCACCAACAGGCTAATGTTGATCATACATATTAAAAGTCATGTAAGGGTTTAAACCAAAAATTATTTTTAAAAATTGACTTTATAGCTGTTTGGCAGTTTGAAAAAAAAATTGATGTTGAACAGCTGTTTCATCTCGACAGCAAGAGCGATCATTTTAACCCTCAGTGGTTCTTTAATTAAAATATAAACTAAAATGCTAATAATAATAATAATTATCTTCCTCTCAGAATGAAAACATTTCATTACATAAAGCCTGGTTTGATTACGGGAGTAAATGAAAATAATCGTGTCTATAACCTCACTGTCTGCATGTACACATGGTGCTTGGACTGGTTCCTCTTCATGATCTTGGAGGTTACTGCTCCTGTTGTTTCAGGGTCTGTGCGTCGGTGACGAGATCTTCGAGTTTGGTTCGGTGAACCCGAGCAACTTCCACAGCCTGCAGAACATCGCTTCTGTGGTGCAGCACAGCGAGGGGGTACGCCTGTACACATTTACGCTACACAGATACTGAACATGTACCTTGTTTTAAATATTCCAGTAAAGTTTGTGTCTCTTACTGTATATCTTTGATAAACAATGACAGAAATCCGTGAGTATTGCAGTGATCCGGAACGGACGCAAAGCTCGCCTCAGCCTGACCCCGCAGCGCTGGTCTGGAAGAGGCTTACTGGGGTAAGGCATTTTATAGTTTTATAGTTCTCACCAACTGCACTTGCTTTCTTCCCTGCACAGTACTCATTAGTTTGAATTTGAATAAGAGGTACTGTACAGAGGATTGTTTTCTCTATAGACTTTTATTTATTTATTAAGCATCACTTTTTTTTTTTCTGTCAACAGGTGCAACATAGTTCCTCTTCACAGATGACCGGATTGAGGGATGCTCACGACCCTTTCAGGACAAAGGGCTTGTGCTTTTGTGCTCCTGACTGACTAAACACATTCGACACATTTCCCAATATGTCTTTAGACAGGTTTAGTTTTCAACTCATAATCACATCTATCACAAGTGTATTTAGTTTTTACACATGCATTTGTATTTAATGAACAGTTTTGGTGTTAAAAAAAAAAAAAATACAGACCATTTTCTGGAAACTGCCTTCACACTATTAGATCAAAACCAAATCTTTAACAAGTACTTGTTAACTTTCTTGATTATTTTGTATTATTTAGTTATAATTTGCGAAGAAGGAATAAAAATTTCGGATGAGGAATTAAAATGTTTCCTTTTTGTTAAATTAAAAAGAATATATTTCTGTTAATGGTGTGGGTCCTTTTTTGTCCTTCTTTAAATGTCAAAAACATTCATATTGATGTGAAAAGTAACATGAAACTGTCTAGTCCCAATCCAGAAATATACAATTCTTCATAGCTTGTATTTTAGGCTAACATCATAATTTGATGTTGATTTTAAATACTAATAATTATATTGGTAAGTATTAGGGATGTGAATAATATACCAATTCGATTTTGTTTTGGTTTTGCTCCAACCACACAGGATGCTGTGCTGGGTGAAGAGTTTAGAGCACCACCTGCAGGATAACAGAGGAATTGCCACACTTACCACTTCAAATGCAAAGTACTGCGTATAAATTAAAAATGTGTTTTTGAAAGTTATTTTGGGGTCCGTGTGGAGATACAGTACATGAGTTGCCACACAAACGATTGTGTTTAGTAAAAATTCTAAAAAGATGTAAAAGGACAAATTTCTAGTAAGTATGTAATTATATGTCTGTATATTCAATCAGCAAAATTTTAGCATGAATCAGAATGATCATGGGTAATGACTATTATTATCCTGTGAACATGGAGAGAACATGTTAACCGAATTAAGGCTTTGAACCCAGAACCCTCCAGGGCTTGTACACACCAAGTATGTAGAACTGCAAAGCTTTCCTGAGCCTTTAAATGGTCTCTTAGTCTGGTTGGTTGTTCAGAGTGCTGCATCCAAGCCCATTATAATTGAACACACAAGGAGTGAATTCACAAGGAGTGGACTGCAGCTTGAGTCAGTGCTTCAATAGCCACCATGCACAGACGTATCCACGACATGGGCTACAACTGTCGCTTTCCTTGTGTCAAGCCATTTTTGAACCAGAGACAATTTCAGAGGAGTCTTACTAGGACTAAGTACAAAAAGAGTCTGGAGGAAGAGAGGAGAGGCACAGAGTCCAAGTTGCTTGAGGTCCAGTGTAAAGTTTGCACAGTCAGTGATGGTTTGGGGATCGATGTCCTCTGCTGGTGTTGGTCTACTGTGTTTAATCAGGTCCAATGTCAGCGCAGCTGTCCACCAGGAGGTTTCAGAGCACTTCATGCTGCCCTCTGCTGATCAGCTTTATAGAGCTGGATTTCATTTTCCAGCAGGACTTGGCACCTGCTCACACTGCAAAAAGTACTGATACCTGGTTCAAGGACCATGGTATCCCTGTGCTTGATTGGCCAGCAAACTCGCCAAGAGAGTATTTTGAAGAGGAGGACACCAGACCAAACAATGCAGAAGAGCTGAAGGCTGCAATCAGAGCAACTTGGACTTCCATAACAACTCAGCAGTGCCACAGACTGATCACTTCCACGCCACACTGTATAGCTGCAGTAAATTATGCAAAGGGAGTTTTTTCTGAGATACTGAATTTTGAGTTTTCATTAATTGTAATCCATAATCATCAAAATTCAAAGAAATAAACACTTGCAATATATCAGTCTGTGGGTTATGAATCTGTATAATATGAGTTTGACTTTTTTAGAAATAATTAAACGTTTCAATGATATTATAATTTTTTAGATGCACCTGTAAATATACATGACGTGTTTGGAAAAAGGCTTTTTTTTTCTTACAGCTAATTGTGTTCTTAGTTTTGTTTTTAGTTTTTTTGCAAGTGTAAACAACTTCTACATTAAAGTAGCATTGGATGACATTATAGTTGCAAAAACAATACAGGAAGGATAAGATAAATATAGAAAATAAATAAATGAATAAATAAAGGTAAAAAAAAAAAAGAATAACATAATACAAATTAAATATATAAAATAAAAGGGTACAGTAGAAAATCTAATTTACATAGGATTCATCATGTCTATCAATATAAATGCAAATTTGGCACTTTTTTGGTATTAATATTTTTGGTGTTCTAATTAGATAGTTAAGATTGCAAAGAAAATCATAATAAAATCATAATTTGGAGAATCTTGAAGAAAATTTACATTTATGAATGTAATATTTTCCCAATAAAAAATACATTTCCTATACATTATATGTTTACAATGAGAAAAACAACTAAATGTAGCACACATACTGTAGTTAAATCAATATCTGCATTAGACTTTGAAGAAAAGAATTTTGATAAATCAAACCAGAATTTCTTAACAAGGGGACATTAATAAAAATAAAAAAAAAACGGATGATCAATAGAATCAATACTGACATTACAAAAATTACAGTTTAAGTGAGGATTACCAAATTTGGATGTAATCTTATTGGTGGGGTATATATAATGCAAAATATTTAAATGTACTTCTTTAACTTTGTTGGGGACACATAATTTATAAGGTAAGAGCCATGTTTTTCTCCAGTTTATCTTGTCTATTAAAGAATTCCAAACAAAGAGTTCTTTAGTTTAGATTATTAAAGCTGTTTAATGACGTGTCATCCTGTCCAATCATGGCACAGGAGGCGGGCTTCTCTCAACCAATCCCCACGCAGAAAGCCCTAACCCGTATCTTAGCAACCGGACGCTAAGAAGTTTGAGGTGTTTGTGTATGGTGAGCTCGCGCGATGATATTGCTAGTGTTTTGAAAAATATAAACCTTGTTTAAAGCGCCTGTAGGAAGAATTGATTAGAAAATACTTATCGTTTTTTTCCCAGCGTTATCCGTTTAGTAGTTTGATAAACTGTTATTGTCGCTAACGTAGTAAATACTGCTTCCGTTACTGTTGCTCTCCTGTTAGTTAGCTCGCTGTAGGAGACATGGCGGACATGGCGGAGTCTGTGAGCGGAGCCTCTGATAAAGGCGGTGTCGGAGAGCAGAGCTGCGTGGATGAGCAGGTGGAGACGGAGAGAGCAGGAGAGGAGGAAGTAGCCGGACTGTCCAGCCGAGTGTACACAGCCACCTCAGTGTCCCTGGGAGCTGAAACCCGGAGCCCCCCGATAACCTACCCACTGGTAACAGGACAAGACTAGAGATCTAATACTCATCTGATCTGTACAGTACATGCTAATCACTGCAACTTCATTTACACTACACTATCCACGTGTGAGATAACGTGTGAGATAACGTGTGAGTTAACGTGTGAGATAACGTGTGAGATAACGTGTAAGATTGTGTAACTCACCAACAGATGTTCCAGCCTTATTCCTTACACATGGAACACTGCGCATTTTTGCACACTGTGAACTTGAACTTGAACTGAAATCCTGCACATTATCTTGCGAATAACTGGACTCGGCTCTACACTGTACTACATCACATTTCTATTATATTACATTTTACTATATATTCTTTAACTTCTTTATATTTCGATCTTATTCTACTATTTTATTTAGATTTTTATTATTCCTATTGCTGTACATCATGTAAAAGTTTTTTTAATTCTCTTATTTTTTTGTAATATTTTGGTCAACAGCAGTCGTATAAGTATTTCACTTCATATCATACTGTGTATGACAGTGTATGTGACGAATAAAATTTGAATTTGATTTTAATTTGAAATGGATTTAATGCATCATTTTCCTTAAAATTTTACAAACAGTAAATTGTGCATCCTGTTGTGACTGATCATCCTTGAAATGTTTCCAAAACTTGATAGGAGTTTGGAAAAGCACACACACACTTAAGGTCCACATAAGGTCCCACAGTTAACAGTGCATGTCAGAGCACAAACCAAGCCATGAAGTCCAAGGAATTGTCTGTAGACCTCTAGGGAAGAACTGGGAGACAGGCCCAGAAATATTTCTTCAGCCTTGAAGGTTCCAATGAGCACAGTGAATGGAAGAAGTTTGGTACCACCAGGACTCTTCCTAAAGCGGGCTGCCCGGCCAAACTGAGCGATCGGCGGAGAAGGGTCTTAATCAGGGAGGTGACCAAGAACCAGATGGTCACTCTGAAAGAGCTCCAGCATTTCCCTGTGGAGAGAGGAGAACCTTCCAGAAGAACAACCATCTTGTAGCATGATCCTCAAAAAGACTTGAGGTTGTAATTGGTGCCAAAGAAGCTTCAACATGTAAAATCTTGAGGAAAATAATGAATTTAATTAATTTCGAAATAAGGATTAAAATGTAATATAACGAAATGTGGAAAAGTGAAGTGCTGTAAATACTTTCCGGATGCACTGTATAGTAGGAGCTAATACTAAGTAATGATGTGTGGTTGCAGACTCTGAACTGGGCCATTGGAATAAACAGGTCTCTCCCTGTCTTCAGCCTCATGGATCAAGAAGACCGACTCACCATCCTGTATGCTTGTTCTCGTGTGGCTGTCATATACGACCACACATCTAATTCACAACGACTCTTACAAGTAAGCTGTTATACAATGACATCTCCATAAAAGCAAGTCTGATCAGGTTAGTTCTTTTACATAGTTTTTTTTGGATGCAAGTTTAAAGTGGTGACAATGAATAAATATTGCTCATAGTCAAATTAGTAAGGAAACGCATCTCTTTACATCCATTGCTAGTTAATATCTTTGGACAATTCTATAAAGACATATAGATTAAAGTGTTTTAATCTATAAAGACATATAGATTAAAGTGCTGTGAAAAAGTATTCACAATTTTTTCATTTTAATAATATTATATTATTATATGACACAAACTGTTATTAGGTTTAGGGGCAATTACTGTGTCACATAGGCCCAGATAGGTTTGGACAGCCTTTTTTTTCCCTTAATAATTGAAATCATCATTTAAAAAATATAATTTTGTATTTACTCAGTTTATCTTTGTGTAATATTATAATTAGTTTGATGATCTGAATCATTTAAATGTGACAAATATGTAAAAATAAAAATAAATCAGGAAGGAGGCAAATACTTCTTTATGGCACTGTAGATTAACTGGCATTCCCAAATCATCTCCAGGCCTATCGGTTTTTAAATTATAGACAGCCTTATGTGCCAGAGAACAATCACTTGCCAAGATTAGTGGACTTTATCTTGGTCTAACAATTTTTCTTTGAAGTCTTTGGGAACTAGTGTGAATCTGAATCTTCTAACTTGCACTAGCCGATTTTTCTGCTTAATGATTTTGTCGTCAGGGTCACTGCAACACCATTTCCTGCCTGTGTGTCAGTGAGGACAGGCGCTGGATTGTGACCGCTGATGAAGGCGACGAGAGCCTTGTGATCATATGGGACTCATACACAGGGTATAAGTTTTTCTACCAATCAATTCATCATAACACCACCTATACTGTACACTGACACTTTTGAAAAGCATGAATGAGGTTTTCACTGCGTGCGTTGTAGGATTCCGGTTCGCACCATGTTTGATTGCCACCCTGAGGGCGGTGTAGCCGCTGTGGCGCTGTCCGAGGATTCAAAGTATCTGGTGACTGCTGGAGCCGGAGCAGTGCAGGTTGGAGGCTGGCGTTAAGATGAGCTACATTTATAAGATTTTTTGTCTCAGGGATGCTGTGTTTTAAGGAATGTGTTTTAATGTCGATCACAGAGAGTCTGTATCTGGGATTGGACTAATGAGACTGAAAGCCCAGAATGCCAGATTGAAGTCAGCCCAAAATGTGGTTGCCAGGTATGTTCCACATTTAAGTATATGTATATTTATTTTTTTGACCAGCACATTTAAGCACAGTGATTTAGATATTATCTTACTGTATGTTTTCTCCTTTCTAGAAACTCATCTCATTCAACCCCACTGACAGCCATCAGCTACTCAGTAACAGTGAAAGTCATGTCTTGTTTTACACCTGGGTGAGCATCAGTTCTATCGCACACTTACTTACTTACTCATCATCTACACCGCTTTATCCAGGAGACATGGGGCACGAAGCGGGGTACACCCTGGACAGGGTGACAATCACCTGCAGGGAACACACACTCATTCACACACTACAGACAATTTGGGACCGTCAGTTAGCCTAATCTGCATGTCTTTCGACTGTAGGAGGAAGGAGAGAACATGCAAACTCTACGCCCACACAGACCCAGGCGGGAATCAAACTCAGACCCTGGAGGTGCAAGGCGACAGTGCTAACCACTAAGCCACTGTGCCCCCCCAGTTATATCTCTGTAGCAACTAAATAGATGATATCGATATACAGTATCTATGATATAGATATACTCTAAATAGATGGTGTATTTCATATTAATTGAAAATTTAAACTGTGATTCTTATTTTATTTCCAAACTTCATTTAAGGATAAAGAAATTATGCAATATGAAGCACCTGACATCTTCAAGGTAAGGCTGTACATTACAGTACATTTCCTGTTTTCTCTGCATATCCCCTTTTGAGCCTCTATGTGTAACTATGTATTCCGACTGACACTTAAATGTAATACACAACACATGCGTCTTATCTAAAAGAAAGCTCTTTTGTCTCAAATGATTGAAATAATATATATATATTTTTCCCCCACTATAGAAATTTAAAATGCCAGCGGATCGCTTTAGTCAGTCTGTCTTCCATGTGCAAGGCATGCAGGCTTTCTCATGTACACTCTCAGGCAATGTTGTATTGTTCAGTGTGCTGAGGTCAGGCACAGGCCAAGTGTGTACAATGAAAGCCCACAAAGTCATTTCGCTGCAGAAGGATGGGATTACTGCAATGACGTTGTGTGACAGGTACACATACACAGGCTTCATTCAGAGATATGTTATAATATCTGTCTATACGGGAAATAAAGTATAGATTTGTCAGTTTACTAAAGTTCCCCTCTCATCTCGTTTATGTGCTTTTCTGCCTTTTCTCTGCAGGTTTATTGTGACGGGTGATGTAAAAGGCCACATTTCATTCTATGATGAGAACTTCAAGATCGTTAGCTCCTTAGCTAACCTCAGTTTGGACCCCATCAAATCCATCTCCTCTGCGAAGGATATTTCTACCTCTAGTGCTGCTGCACAGGAAGAAGAGCGCAATTTAAGCACCGCACGATTTGTCAGTAGGTAAGAACCATGTTAGTCAGTGATTGAATTTATGGCTTCTGATTGGCAGTGAGCCTCCATCCTATCGTAGGTTCATAAGTGAGTTCGATCGCAGATGATGCAACAGTCACGTGTCCAAGAGTCATGGAAGAGACATTCATGACACATCATAAGCAAGAGTTCAAAACGAGGCAGTTTGCTGGTTTCCCATTTCTCATAAGAAGCACATAAGTGTGATAGAGTAGAGCTCTGAGCCAGGGTTCAGTTTTAATAGCCGAGCACGCCGTACAAAAAAATAAGAAATCTGATTAGAATAATTTTTTTCTGCTTGTTTTAATGTGGATAATGCATATCAAGGTATTGTATACAATATATTGGGTGATTACTATTAAAGATTTATGACTGCAGATCAATTCCTGGCGGCACGGTGGTGTAGTGGTTAGCACTGTCGCCTTGCACCTCCAGGGTCCGGGTTCGATTCCCGGCCAGGCT
>JAQQZT010000014.1:6862293-6873888 GCA_030068275.1 Clarias platycephalus
AGATGGCAATAGGAAGAAACCTTGAGAGGAACCGGACTCAACAGGGAACCCATCCTCATTTGGGTGATAACGGATAGCAGGGATTGTTTGTAGTCATAATGTGTGTTAGACAACTGGAAGTTCAGTATAAAAGATGATGTGTTTAAGTTAATATGGAGTCCAGTTGGTTATTGGAGGCTCAGGTACAAAACTGTGAGAAACACTCCATGAAACAGCAAAACACTCACTAATATGTTACTACAATGTCTGCATTCCTAGTATTAAAAGCAATTATAAAAACCCATCAGCATTAGGTTTTGGTGTTAATGACAAGAAACTTTTAATGTTTTATGGTGGATTTATTGAACTTTTGTGCAAGAAAATTACTCCAAATGGTATGAAGAAGTGAAAGCTGGGACCGTTTTCTCCCCAGACTGTACACAGACTGAATACAGTCAATTAGAGACAGTTGTGTCAGTAGATCTGACAAATACACAATTTTTTGACATAATCTTCTTGCTTTTCAAAACACTTTTTCCATCTGTCAAGATTCTTTCCTCATTAAAAAAAATGTCTTAGGCTGAGCTGTGAGCCAACGATTCTCTTTAAGAAACTTTCACCTTCCGTAATTTTCTTTGCAGATATCCAAAATTCTGTTTATGCTCGTTTATGACTTATTACGGCACCAGGTTCACCCTCAGCCCTCAAAAAAACTAATCACTGCACGCTGCTGTTCTTCCATGTAAATCACATGGGGCATCCATTTTTGCTCGCACTGCAGTTACAAATGATCTGATGTAACACGTTCACATCTCCACAGCAGTAGTCTTGAACTGGAAGTGCTGATAAGACAGTACGGCCAACAGTTTTAATATAACCAGAGTGCTGATTTGTGACTATCCCTTGCATAAAATAGTTTTGCTGCATATCATTATTATGCCATATGTTTTGTGAAAACTGTATAATTTATGGTTAAATTACTGTTAGATATTAGATCTTCGGTTTGAGAGAGGGGACCGGAGAGAGGGCAGCTCACAAATGAAGGAGGAACTAATAAAGTGGACACTGAGTATATGATTTATTAATATTATTTAAAATAAACATTATTTGTCGAAAACGCACTCACCACGCCAATTATATTCTTTTTATTTCATTTATTGAATTTATTTGTATTCATTATATTTCATATTAGATGACGTGGTCATCGTGCTGCTCTCCCATTGGTTGTCCGGTTTAGTTTTTGTTTGTTTGGCGGGAGTTGGGAAACTAAGCAGCGTCAGAGTTTCGAGGCGCACTGCGAACACAGGTTGAGATTAATTTACGGTGCAGAATGATCGGACAGAAAAGCATCAAGTCGTTTTTCTCCCCCAGCAGCAAGAAGAGAGAGCTCGAGGTGCTGAGCGGCTGCGAGGATGTGTGTGATGTGAGTAAATACAACGCGGTAGTCATGGTTACAAGCAAGTTAGTAACGCTTTTGTGAATTGAAACAGTAGTGCGTTAAAACACATAAAACAGATCTAATGCAGGATTTTACAGAAATTTTCACATTTGTTGCAGAACCGTGTTTCTTCACACTGTCCGTTCATTAAAAAACGCGCTGAAATTTTCCCGCGAAATTTGACCCGGAAGTAGACGAAACGTCACACAAACAAATCCCACGTTAAATTATTAAAGTATTAAGCATTGTAATGAGAACATATTATACGCGTAGATGCACTTAGTATATTAACAATAAAGGAATTAATCGATAACGCACTTATTATTATGCACTGTTGTGTTAATATATTTATTAATTTGTAGTTGCTTTATACGGTATGCATTGTTTTATATTTGCTGCATAGATCCATGAAATCCTCCTATTGTTTCTGTGCATTATTTAAAATGTTTCTTGACCTAAAAAGTTCACAAAGTATATATAAATTATAATAAGCTCCCAATGTCTTGGATATATATTCATTTTACCTTACGGATTGTATGTTGAGTGTTCCAGTTGACCTCTCCTTCAACAGTTGTTTGTAAAGGTTCACCACAACACACAACCGTTACTTTTATTAAAGCTTCTGCTTATAGCTTCCGGGTCGTTGGCGCACGTGCGCGCGTTGGTTCCTTATGTTTACATTGCGCGTGGGTTACATGGCGCCGAGGGTCGCGCGCACGTGCGATGGCGTCCGTGTTGGTGAGCACGCGGCGGTGTTCCAGAGTGTTGCGGGCGGGGTGTCGGAGCTGGAGTGATGAACACACGGAGGTCTTCTCCCAGGTGAAGAAGAAGCTGAAGGCTGGCGGTGATGTGAGTCCGCTGAGTCCGGAGCAGCTCGAGCGGATCGCCAGGAGCAAGGCGGCGGCTTTGGAGCGGCTGTGCTCCCGCCACGGGCCTGCGGATGTCGGGGAGAGCTGGAGGAGAGCGCTGGGGCCGGAGTTCAACAAAAACTACTTCACATCGGTAACCAGGGCTCCTGGGTGTGACTTACAGCTCAGAGTGTCTTTATTTGTCTTTAACCATGTGTGTGTGTGTGTGTGTGTGTGTGTGTGCGCGTTTGTTTTTCTCTCCTTAGTTAATGAACTTCGTGGAAGAGGAGAGGCAGAAGCACACGGTGTATCCGCCCCCGGGGCAGCTGTTCACATGGACACACATGTGCCAGATTGAAGACGTGAGTTTTTCCAAACAGGGAGCACAAGTGTGGGAAAGTCCTGTACTTCAGGGGAAATCGTTCATATAGTGCTCGCTCGTGTGTGTGTGTGTGTGTGTGTGTGTGTGTGTGGAGCTAACTCATAAACCTCCGATCCCTCCATCCATCCAGGGACCTGGTGGCCATTGGTGACTATTGTATTTTGTCCCATTTTCACGATTGTGCTGGGACGTCCGGTCAATATTCACACACATTCACACTCACACACACACTGGCGATACCAAATTGCACACACTGGGCGGGAATCAAACCCGGACCCTGGAGGAGCGAGGTGACAGTGTTAAACACTAAGCCGCCGTGCCGCCAAATCTCAAATCACCAGCTTGAAATATTTCATGTGCAAACGAGTTACTGTTTAAAAAGAAAACAATAAAATAATCTAAAATTCTGATTCACTGGAAGTGCAAACAATTAGTGCAACAATTAAAATGAAAAGTAATTTAAACCCAAAACATAAATTTTTTCATCTTGTGTGAAAAGAGCTTAAATCACTAGTGGACCCCTGTGTTGTGAACACTGGGCCTTTTGAGATCCTTTTGATGCTGTGATCCTCAATTTGCACGTGTCGAACCATCACATTTTTATGTTGTTGCGTTCATCATCGCGTGCCCCAGTTTATATCTAGCATTTTTGTCAGCATACAGAAAATGTCACACACAACACAAGCTATATATACTACTGTCTGAATAGACAGGCATGTACAGTTCTAATCTGTATATAACTGACTGTATTAGGTAATGAAACCCGACACGTTTATTCCAGCTGTTACACAGAGACTCTGAGAACAGATTAAAAAGATACAAGATTAGTCACAGAGAAGTACGTTAGAAGGTTCAGTGTTAAGACTGAGTAATTAAATCTTAGGCAACAAATTCTACATTGTAAACTATGTATTTAATTGCATAACTACTTAACAACTTCTGTAACATTTACCTCATGCTATTAATAATGATATAAAATACCACGTGTGATGAAGTACTGAAATACTGGTGAAGATCAGGCCCTTACAGATGTTCTCAGTGTTGCCCTGCGGCCCTAGCTTATGTGCTACAGGCATCTGGGTACAACAGCACATTTTATCGATGAAGGTTGGCTTTAAACAAATTGACCTCACTCAGCCCTAGTGTAAATGTTTGTGTGCAGTGAACCAAATTAAACATTTACGCCCACTCAGGAACACAAATCGGATACAAACTGTTTTCTGAATTTCCAGGATTTCAGAAAGTACCAGGTTTTCGGCGTAAAAAGATTTACAAATAATTCTGACAAAAAAGGCAATTTGTTCTATTACAGGAAAAAGTAAGCCTTAATTAGTCGGCCTTACATTCCCGCACAGTGGAAGTCTTCCTTTGCATATCCCAGCTGGGGTTAGCCATGATACCCCTGAAGCAGATTAGGAATAAGGGCCCTGCTCAAGAGACCAACAGTGGCAATGTGGTGGGACTGGGGCTTAAATTGTTGGCCTTTCGACCAGTACCCAAGTGCTTCATTCAGTACATTCATGTCGTCAGCTGATTATTGCCACATAACGTTACTGAGACTAGACCAGAGCAGCTGAAGCAACCCCAGATCATAACACTCCCTCTACTGTAAGGCTTGTACAGTGGACACTATGCACTGTGGGTGCATCGCTTCAGGACGTATCCATCGCTGGACCACATGACCTTTTTCTATTGCTCCACTGTTCATGCTCCTTAGCAAATTCAAGCCTTTTTTTCTGATTTGTCTCCAAGTGTATTAGTTCAGGATGTTCCAGAAACCCTTAGCTGCAAGTTTTGAAACATGTTGAAAATCTTAGCATTGTAAGAATGTTTGTATTGTTAATGTTTTCACCTGGAAAAGTGGATATGATGTCCTTTTGTAAACGATTTCAGTGTGTTTAATATCTAATGGAGTTCTGTAGCTCACTGACATTATTAAGGTGTTAAGTAGGTTTTATTTTAATTACCGCATATAAATTTAAAATTGAAATAAAACACGCATTCAACATCTAGCCTGTGAGTGGGAGAACTGCCAACCTAGCAGTAAGCTGAGACAAAACATTACATTCTGATGATATTATTATTATTGTTATTGTGTTGTAGGTGAAGGTGGTTGTTCTCGGGCAGGATCCGTATCACGGACCGAATCAGGCTCACGGCTTGTGTTTCAGCGTGCAGAGACCCGTTCCACCACCACCAAGGTAACTAGTTTTCGAAACTTTTTCTGATTTTAAGCCGATTTCTCAACGCAAGCAACTGGGTTTAGTTGAGAAAAGACGCGAGTTAAACACCGTGAACACTTCTGAACAACTTCTTCTTTCGGCTGTTCCCTTTCAGGGGTCGTCGCAGTAAATCATCTAAGTGATATTTATGATTCGCAACATTGATTTGGCAAATGTTTTACGTCGGCTTCCCTTCCTGATACAACCCTCTGCATTTATCCAGACTTGGGACTGGCACAAGAAGACACTGGATTGCGCCCCCCCATGGTTGCATTTCTGAACTTATGGTCCATAAATAACATGTTATCGCATAACACCTGACGTTAGAATCGGGTTTGTGATTGAAACGCAAGCGTTGTTGGGACAGTCCAAAGAATCCTGTATAACACATGCAGGTTGTCAGTTTGTGTTCATAAACAGCATCTTGTGCAGCCGCGCTAATATGAAGTGTGTAATGTGTTGCAGTCTGGTGAACATGTATAAAGAACTGGAGTCAGACATCGAAGGCTTTCAGCGTCCTGGCCACGGCGATCTGACAGGATGGGCAAAGCAAGGTGACGCATTCCTCCGATTCCTTAAATGTTTTTTTTTTTTTTCTTTTTTTTTTAAAACCAATAATGCAGCACAGATAAAATTAAAAGTTAAAATTGTCTTCCTGTGTTACTTTACATTTTCATTGGACAAGCCACTTGAAAAGTTAGATATCTCAGAACGCCTCTTCACTGAGCAAATTGGCGAACCAGGACTAACGGTTATATAATAATATAGAATATGAGATCTGTAACAAGATGAAGAAATCTGCTCCAGACGCCGTCATAGTAGGTGCAGCAGTGGAGGGAAGATGCTGGAGGTGGAGTATAAGGCCGCTTTCACATTAGACACAATTGCTTGGTATTGTACCGGAGTACGATTTCTATATTTAGTCTTGTCTTTGTGTGTGTAGCCAAAACTCGAACAATGAATGTGGAAGTCAACCTCACACTATCGATAATGTTAGCGATGTTTTAGTGAAAAACATGGATCAATACAGTGTGTGCATAAAGCATGAACATACTGAACCATGGGGTTAAGTGTACTTTGATCCATGTCTGAGTATCCAGTATGAAACCATCTTAAGACCCAAGTCAGAGGCAGAACCTGCAGGAACGAATCTCATTTTCTCTCCAACACTCCTAATTATAAAGACTGCTTTGTCCGCAGTGCTGTACTAGATGTAATTACGAAATTACTGTTTGAATAAAAACCTGGCCTGAGACAGTAGGATGCTGATTTTGTTGTAAAACGAATCCATAAACACTTTGCTTTGTAACTACAGCTTGCACGGTTAAAAAAAATATACAGTGAAACCTCGGATTGTGAGTAACACGGTTTGCGAGTGTTTCGCAAGACGAACAAAGATTTTGAATAAATTTTGACTTGTCTTGGTTTACGAGTACCGAGTATCATGTATCACGTGATCACAACTGAGCCAACGGTTTTTCTCTCTCTTGCGCTGCGGAATTGTGTGTAATCGTCTCCCCTGCTGGGTTTTGGTGCGCTTCTCTTCCTGGTATAATCAACATCCGTGCACGCGTGTACTGTTTACTATAACACTGTGACAACCTGTGTGTGCGTAAAACATATATTTATTTTGTGTCTGTATGTGTGTGTAAAGCAAAAGCAAGTCTCATTAGAGGTTAAAGATCCATTTTCTCTCTCTGCTAGAGGCTCTTTGTGTCTGTGTGCGTCATTGGACACTGTGCCCCACGCACGCACACACACACACACACACACACACACACACACACACACAGAGATCCCTCCTACTTTCGCCTTCACAGACACACACATACGCACATACTCTTTCTCTCTGCTCTACATTGAAACACAGCTCTGTCGCGATTCTTTTCAAAGGTAAAGTGCAGGTTAATTTCTTTTATTTTTGCTTTACAGCAGTGATTCCGTTAGTGTGTCTCTCAATCGAGTGTCAGAGATTTCTTCTTTATTTTTCCGATAAAACAGTTGGAGGAAGGGTAACTGTGTAAGATGAGAAGGGGGAGAGGGGAGCTTACTTTAGATTCTCACACACACACACACACACACAGCGCCTGCGCGCACAAACAGTAACACTTATCTGCTAGGATTTATTTTTACTTTTTTTACTTTACAAGGTTCCAGTGTATATAAAGTATGTGTATATTGTCATGTCCAATCCCCTTCTGTCGTGGATATCCACTCCCAGGCAGCAACAGCCACCAGTCAGGGAGGGTGTTACCTAATGTACGCGTCCTCTGATTCATATTGTTCATTCACTATTAATCCTCAACACGCTCCGAGGAAAGCACCGTCTGTTTCCTCCCTCTTGCGTGAGCTCAAAGACTCCCAGGATGGGAATGTGAGTGCACCATCCCTGTTCCCCTTGGCCAATCTGCTCTCTCCAGCCTTCTGGCCTCCCCTGGGAACTGAATCTGTAATCTTTGCATGATAGTGCTGAGCACTTTACTGCTCTGGGTCAATCAGAAACCTGAAGAATTTTTTTAAATGTATAATTTCAACACATTTCATTGAAGCTTATTTTTTCGTTTACATAAAATTTTCCTTTTAATAGGCTACGATCGACTGACATCAAGTAATCCATAAAAAAACGTAATTCCGTATTGATTAGACTTGATCTTTATTCAATCTTGAAGTTCAACAAAGCTTTCAGCTTTATTTAGTAAATAAATCTAGACTAAACACTAGATTTGGGTTTTTTATTCCAGTTTGCAATACAAATCCATGCATGCGTTTAACTTTAAACCATGCAGTATGAGATCTTTTTTTAATTTAATGTTTCTCCATATTGCAAATTATATCTTAGTGGAGTTAATTTTAAATAATTGAAAGTAGATGTTTATTAAGGTCAACCTGGAGTGTGGCTTTTTATTACTATTAATATTATTTATTTATTTATTTTTAATTGCAGAGGTGGATAATTTAGCTTATCTCAAGTGTATATTTCTAGAATCATGTCTACATTTGCTTAAAAACTATGGGAAAAGCAGAAATGGTTGAATTTTGCTGATGTAATTCATCTTTCTACTTCCTGTTTTAGGTTTTTTTTTTGTTGTTGTTTTTTTTAAATTGCCTAACGCAGAGCCTCTTCATGACCTTACAGGTGTTCTGCTGTTGAACGCGGTGTTGACCGTACGAGCGCATCAGGCCAACTCGCACAAAGACAAAGGATGGGAGACGTTCACGGACGCTGTGGTGCTGTGGCTCAGCAATAACCTGGAGGGCCTGGTCTTCATGCTCTGGGGCTCGTACGCTCAGAAGAAAGGCGCCGCGATCAACCGAGTACGTTTTCAGAATGAATGTGTATAAGCTGTAGAAGCCCCTCATACACATACTGTATCATTTATCTATCAAATGAATAAATAGACAGTAAGTACACAGACTTGCGTTAATGCTTAGACGCTGTAGTTCTCCAGATGAGTTTTTGGGGATTGTTGAGGCCGTGTAAGTGCTTAATTATTAACTAGAATTTTGCTGTTTTGCTTTTTCCATCCGTCTTTTGTAGAAAAGACACCACGTCCTCCAGGCTGTTCACCCGTCCCCTCTTTCCGCTCACCGTGGCTTCTTCGGGTGCAAACATTTCTCGAAGACCAATGAGCTGCTGCTGAAATCTGGGAAAAAACCCATAGACTGGAAAGCACTGTGAGTTCAGTGAGTGTGTGAGTTAAGGAGAAGCTTAGCGCTCAGTTCGGAGTAAGCTGTAGGCTGTGTTGTTATCCTAAACAGTTCTACACTATTTTACACTGGAACTTGTCTCCAGGCCATCTTCTGTTGTGAGTCCTTCATTTTTCTGTTTTGTCGTTCTCTGCCGATGTGCATCTTTGGAAACACCGTGGACTGTTTTGTCTGTTCGTTTTTGTTCCTTCCCCCCCCCACCCCCCCAAACAGCTACTTTATACATTTGCACTTTCTTTTAGAAAAAACTTTTCTGTACATTAAAAAAAAAAACATTTCTCTTAATAAAACTTGATAAAAAGCAGAATGTGTGCGTATGCTGTCAATGAAGTTTGAATAGAATTAATTTTGTTTTGGGAAAACATACTGTAGTGTCTGTCGATCTCCTGCTATGTTAAAAATCTGTAGATGTTGAAATCTTGAATGAGCCTTTAATTTGATCTCCCAGGTTTTATTTAAGGCTTCACAAAAAAATACGTCAGACATTTTAATCTTAATGTCGCTACTCCGTCATCTCATCATGGCACGCCAAGGTCACGTCCAGCTCGGCTCCCTCGCTATCGGTTCCTCGCTGTGTTCCAGGAGATAAGCTTGAACTTTTATTCATAACATGTTATGCATTCCTTTTGACATATAAAGAGTGAGACGGTAAACGCTGGTAAGGACTAAAGGTCTGGATGAATTTACCTCAACATCATTCTGCACTTCTTAATCCATCATCTGACCAGAAGCGAGTCGGAACAACGTGGGAATTCACATGCATTTAGATTATTACATTACCAAAGCAAGATCACTTGAGTTTTACATTATACTTCCCTAGCAACTAGGAAATGTAATTACAGTAAACACAATAATGTAGCTCACCCTCAGTCATACCGCTTATCCTGTTCAGGGTTGTGGTCAGACATGGTGCCAATATCGGAATAATCAGAAATATTCAAATATCCGGATGTGATTGGTTATGACCAGGTCTACAGTCATTGGTCATACCGCACACACCCAAGTTGAAACCTTAATCTTGGTAAAAGATGTCAGTCGGCGTACATACAGTGCACATCCAGACCTGATTAAAAATTAGCTTACCATCTTAGCCAAATCTTCAGTTTTATCTTGTTTAAAAAAAAAAAAAAAAAAAAGGGGATAACAATGAGTTGTGGATTTTTAATAAGCCTAGTTTTCTAAATACTGTACACAGATTAATAACCAAGATACAGCATCAAATTAAATTTTTGTGAATTTTTAAGAATTGCTTCCTATGTATAAGGATGATGTGTTCCAGAAATTGTCTTCTGTTTTAATGGAAAAACCTTGAGGAATAATCATGATGATTTATACAGTATTATCAAGATTATATTATAAAGATGATTATGAAACTAGATGATTATACAGAATAAAACACAAACAAACTCAGGCCTTGAGGATCATTCATTTATTCATCTACACAAAATCTGTCTGTAAGACCACACCTGAAACTCCGCCTCTGCCTCCTTAACTTTTCACACCCACCATGTCTGGGTTTAACTTCGTTCTAGATGTGTTCCTGAAAGAATTCGACTGATCACATTCACTTATTTCTGTTTGTCCTCACCTGTAAGAGCTTTTAAGCATCATTGCTGTTTCTAGTTTTAAAATACAATTAATAATAATAATAATAATAATTAAAAAAAAGATCAGCATAAACAACTTTGACTGAAAATACACACAGTAAACATGACGCATCTACTGTAAAATGTTGCAGTATATAACATGACCTTTCTTATACCTTATTCTCCAGGCACACAGTCACTATACACTACAGTCTATAGGACATCAATTAACATCATGGTCTATATAAGCAGAGTACAACATCATAGTTTTATTGTAAATGCATGACCATGTAGTTCCCAGATATGCATGAATGTTTTGTAAGACCATCATAAACCAAATGTAATTTTTAATCCACTTTATGACAATTTGAGTCACATGCCTTAGACATGACTTGGGTAATATCACTGCTCATGTGATCACAAACCTTTCCATCGCTGTTTTGCTGAAGCTGAAAAGTTCATTTAGTAACATTCATAAAGTCCAATATCAAAACAACAAAATATGAAGGTCCTTCTACAATCCTTGAATTAAGGACATTACTTAAATATGTTTAGGGCTTATAAAAATTAACTCTTTTGGGGGTTCTTTTGATGAAATCTTTTTGGGGGTCCACAGCATGTTAAAACCAGGATTGAATTGAACTTGCAAATGTAAGTATGCAGCTGTCATGCTGTGTTAATAAAGTAATAACATTTAACTAGAACATCAAGAGCAAAGCCAGGTCACGATAAAGATGTCGCACCCAGCCAACATACAGGTAACAACAGGTGAAGAGACTCGTCTGTTGAAATACGTTTCACAAGGACATCGGCAGCCACCGGAACAACCAGATTTACTCTGTAAGTCATAAGTGAGTTTATCGAAAGGCTGCTTCTGAGATGATGAGCAATAATGATGTACACCACAGTAAGGTCTAAAGACAGATTTGGAAATGTGTCATTACTAAAAAAGGCAAATCTGATCCATCGAACACTCCACATAGCACTGACTGTAAAAGGTACAGAATTCATTTGATTATGTTTTGCACAAACTGATGAATCTGCTCAGTCTCAGCACTAACACATTTCCCTTCAGCGAATAAAGTGATTGATTTTTACTTGATTGAATAAAACATGATATAATATTAATCAACGATATGGTCGCATGACGCACCCTGATATGAAGCTGAGCTTCTCTTACAACCCAGAAGGTGGATAGTTTTCCACTGATCCTATTTGCCAGTGATAATTTTTAATTTAGAGTTATTATTTAATTTTGTGGTTTATCGTTTTTTATCTATCATGCCATTAACTTGCACTACCTCAATCAACTATCACAGTGTATTACAGTATATTGCATTGTCATGTTTTGATGCGGCGGCACGGTGGTGTAGTGGTTAGCACTGTCGCCTTGCACCTCCAGGGTCCGGGCTCGATTCCCGTCTCTGTGTGC
>JAQQZT010000014.1:6898907-6911488 GCA_030068275.1 Clarias platycephalus
GATGGATTGGCACCCTGTCCAGGGTGTACCCCGCCTTGTGCCCTAAGCCTCCTGGGATAGGCTCCAGGTCCCCGCGAGCCTGAATAGAGGATGAAGCGGTATAGAAAATGAATGAATGTAATTATATACAACTCAAGTTAACCAAATATATATATATATATATAATGTTGAACCTGGTATTTTATACAGTTTAGGACTGTTACATGATCTAATTAATTTGGAGGTAGGCAAATTGATCTTTAATTAAAAAAGAAGCAAAAATCTTTATATAAAAAAAAAAAAAAAATTCATGTATTCATTAGATTCTGTCAAAGTTTTACAAATGTAATTCAATATTTTGGATTTTCTGTAATTTAAAAAATACCATAGATCATAATTAAGGAAAACAGAATTGTACCATCATCTCCTCCCATTCAGTGGATAATGAAACCTATTTTATTAGAAAGAAAAGATGCGTACGTGTGTGTGTACAGCACTGTGTAAAAGATTTGGGTCCCTTAAATTTCCTTATATTAAAAGCCTCATTTCCCTTCTCATCTGTTCCAACCACTCGGCATCAGCAGAATACTAATGACCAGCCTCATTACCCGTCATCGTCTGCACCTGTTTTTCCACAGGTTCATGCCTTAAATGAGATGTTTTATGCTTAAATGAGATGCATCGATCACTGGAAAAAGTTTTCCTCTAAAACTGCTCAGGGACACGGACTGGTCTGAGAAGGAGAACACACAGTTTTTCAGGACTACATTAAAATTATTTCAAAGCAAAATAAGAAGGAATAAAAGGATCTGTATGAAGTACTGTGTAAAGTTGTCATGTTGTTAATGAGTGTAAATGTAAAAGTGTTTTCAAACTAAGTCTTCCCCTATGTATTTGGTGTAGCAAGCCAGTTACGCTATAACCCTTCAGAAGACAGTGGATTATATCGGAAAGCTGCAGCAGGAGAGGCACCAGATGCAGGAGGAGACGAAGAGACTGCGGGAGGAAATCGAAGAACTCAACGCATCTATAAAGTATGTGTGGAGTTATTTTAATTATCATCATCGTACTGTCACAGGAAAACATTGACAATGCCAGAGCTTCTTTTAGCAGAGAAACATTTATTTAACAGATTTTTCATAAATTCCTAGGAACACACACGTTCAATAAGGGTTAACACAAACTCAAGATTGTAATAACATTTTTATTTTGGAAGATAAAATAACTATAACCTACAAAACTGTGACGGTATATTACAAGTATGATACAAAATACAATAAAATAAAAATAAAAATGGAAAGTACAATCCTAAAATAAAAAGCAATGTCATATTTAAACTATTGTGCTGGAATAGTCTCTGTCACAAACTTTAACATTACTGTGAAATGTCCTTGGCTAAAAAATGCTGAATAAATGAGCAAACTCCGGAGGCGAGTTCTTAAGGCGAAAACTTGTATTGTGAAACGCATTTTCCCATAGGAAAGAATGTAAAGGCACTATAATCATATTTTTTGCATATAAAAACCACCATTTATTATTTAAATAATACAAAATAAATTTAATATAAAATAAATGTAACATTTATAATTTAACATAAATAACATTTCTTTTAAGCAGAACTTGTCTATGTCTTCCTCCATAATTGCTATTTCTATACAAACTTGGCAAATAATTCACTATAATGAAAATGTGTAGATAGTTTGCCTGTAGGATTATAAAGAAAGGGCGACGTTTAACCTCCTCAAATGCCTCCAAAGTCCGAACAGTGAGCGTACAAGTTAAGCGGCTGCGTGCGTACGGGCACGTGGGGCTTCTAATGCTAGTGATTTTTGACTAATTACACTTGCTGTGTTTTGAGACTAGTGTAAGTGTGTGCAATAAGTGGCTTTGAGTCTAATTTGCTCACAAAATTTGGAGAAAATGGCACATCGAAGGCTTTTGACATGCACGATTTTTGATAAAATAAAAATGCCACGCTGTAGCTTCTGTGCTCGGTACAGAATCGTTTATATCTGAGACTGATCGACTCCAACCTCAGCCAATCAAACTGAAAACCAGCCAATTATGGTCTCAAACACACTGAAATAATCAAAATTGTAATGGTCTTACAAAATAGACTTTCTTAACCTTGTAACCCTCCCTGTACATTTGATTCCTTTAAACTTAAAGTTTAAATGCATCCCTGCAGCTGCACGGCGGTGAAGTGACGGAGTAATAACGAGGATTTGTTTACAGCAATAAAAATTACAGCCAGAATATGTATTTAAAAAAATCTCTTACCGTCATTGTCTCTTCCTAACCTGTAGCCCGGCCAATCTTTACTCCTTTGAAATTTTTGCAAAGACCATTTACAGTGTTTCAAAATGTAACTGCCCCAATGCCCAACCCCTGTCCAAATATTTCCACCGTGATAGTTAGATGCTAAAAATTGTTTCATTGCAATAACTAAAATCCCATAATATGCACTGCTCTAAAACAGTTACACAGCAAACACATTATCCTTATGCCAGAATATTCAGGGCCATATTAAAAAAGCTGATGGCAGGATTTCCATGGTGACATTAGAGGTAACTTGAAACACACTGTAAACGTTTGGAGTTTACAGCAGCTATACAGAAATCCAGACTTAGATTTTATCCATAATACATTCAGACACGACTGACTGACTGACTGACTGACTACCAAACCAGGTGCAGAACGTTGTTCATATCTGACTGTGCTCTTTACAGTTTATTCCAGGAGCAGCTTCCTGCCACAGGAGCCCCTGTTACACGTCACCGGATTGATCACATGAAGGAGAAGTTTGATGAATATGTAAAAAACAGAACTCTGCAGAACTGGAAGTTTTGGATCGTATCCTTTTGCTCTACACCAGCCTAACTGAAAAGAAATTTGCCCCCCCAAAAAAAAGGACAATAAAATTCACCTGAATGATGTTTTGTAAGGCTGGTTTTCAGCCAGAAGCTACAATCATAAACCAGTGTATGAGATGGCAATGCAGTAAATGCCACTGTCCTGCAGCCATCTTTCCTTTTCCTTCTGCTCATGGTTTATTTTGTCCGTTTCACATTTGATATATCACTCTGTCCATCTGACCTGCAGACATGATGCTGAGTGCTGCTGAGTCTATTGTTAGTTGGATTTTGTTAACATACGACACTCAGCCTAGAGTCTCCTTGGTCCCACACAGTTCTCCATAATTAATCACACAAAAATTTAAATCGCAATATGGACCGATTCAATTATTTAATCAGAAAAGGCTGCAATTTATTGCAGGTAATATACACATAGTTGGGAATGTATGTAGAGCTTATCAGTAATAGGTGTTTGTATTTTTAGGTGATAAATAAATATTGGCAGTCATCCTCTTAATGAGATAATTTGTGCAATTATTCACACTTAGCTCAGGTAAATACATTTGAATACAAAATGTTACATTTAATAGTTAAACGTCACTTTTTAAATCACAATATGCATCAAATTAATCTCAATGTAATTAATTTATTTTCGATCCAAGTGAGCAGCCCTAGTCCCACACAGTTCCATCATGTGACCTGTGAATGCAAGCCACGCCAGCATTTAGCAAACATTATCATGCATGACAAACAGCTTAAATCAGACTGTTTAAGGATGTTAGGATTGTTTAACAGCAACTGTAAGTGTAGTTCCCCCACAAACATTTTTCCAGTTAGTCCCAGAGTGCTTCAGTTCTTCACGACGTTGTTGCATTGGTTATCCAGGTGATCACTTTTCTCGATGGCTAGCAACGGCTAGAATGGAACATGCATCACATGGGCAAAAGTATGCGAACAACTGTCCATGTGGGGTTTAAAAAAAAAAAAAAAAAAGTAACTGCTGTAGCATTGCTATGCTACTGAGATGACCAAACCTGCTCTAGCATGACCGTGCTCCTGTACACAAAGCGAGCTCCATGAACACATGGCTTGCCAAGGTTAAAGTGAAAGTACTCAAACGTACCTGACCTCCACCCTACTTAACAACTTTTCTTCCTATCTGACATACACACCGTCATGATCAGGCTGCACATTTAGACAAACACACTCTTGTTTCCTCAAGTCACTAAAACAGAATTACGTTTATCTCTGGTATAATATCAAAGTATTATCTTTAACAGTACTTCTTCAGTTTAGCATCATCATCAAGCCTCTGTTTGAGTCCTTCAATGGGAGTGTGTCAACCACCAATAAGAGAGAGCTGTGTGAGACCACCATGCAGTGGCTGGACCGAGACTGTGCACTGCCCGTCCTCAGACCCAGTAAGTCATGATGGGAGTTCTAGCTTGGAGTGGCGCTGACCTGGATATTTTCAAGCAAAACAAAATGCGTCCCTACAAAGAATGTTCTTTTTGCTTATTGGTTAAATGAATCTGGGGCAGGAATAAGAATGGGAGCATAAGAAGTTTTTCAGTTTTCTGCATCTGGGAATATGAAAAAAAAAAAAATGTACAGTTGAAATTCAAAAATAAGAAAACATCTTGAAAATTCTTCACAATTTATAAAGATGTGCAGCCTCCATTCATCTAAATGAGTGAGTGAAGGTTGAGCATGTACAAAGTGCTTCAAAGTACATACTTCACTTTGTTAACCTAAAGAAGTTTCTGGTACTTATGCAAATATGCCAAGTATACCAGGCTGCAAGTCTCCTACATACGAGTACAATGAGTTCAAGCTGAGAGCTTGTTTGTAAGTCCAATTTGTCCGTAAGTCCAACAAACATTGTCTAGATACTAGGATACTAGTAGGATGTAGTGCAGAGGATGCACGCTGCACACATGTGACAATGTATGCCGGACATGTGATCTAATTTAGATAATTTCAAGATCTAATCTTCGAAAGTTCATAACTCGAATGTTCGTATGTCGGGGACTTGGTGTACTCAGATTGAGATCAGATGATGTTCAACTGAATCTGATTGCTGTGTTCAGACCTGCCCAAATGAACCGCACTAAGCAGGAAGAGAAATCAGATTTCTGTTCAACGGGACTAAACAATAGGGCTGGGAATCATCCCAGCCCTCCCGTCTCCCAATATACTATATTATTATCTGATAATGGGTGCCGATTCGATTTATAATTCAATATATATATATATTAATTTCTTTCTGATTTTGTTAAAATTTCAAGACCTCTAACAAAATGTCATAGGTTATATGAGTCACAGGTCCAAATTTTTATACCTTAACTTTATTCAAGAGCTTCACAACGTAAAATTAAGTGTACCACAGCGTATACAACCTGTAGGAGTATAAAGAAACTTTTTGAAAGTTTTACCGCTTCAAATGCCTATTTTGAGACTAATTCGATCGCAGAGTTTGCAGAAAAAAGGCACATCAAAGGCTTAGCATCAGTTAATCTCATCTCTAATTCTTATAAATGTAATAAGTCATTTACAAATCTATTTTGGAGTCAGTGTGGCGATACATGGATTGGCACCGTTTCTGAATAAATTTTTACACATCTCTACCAAACAAGGCAGGTGTGAAAACATCTTGAGCTAAACCAGAGAAGCAAAGTGTTAAATCGGGTTGAGGTTAGGGTTTATTTATTTTATTATGTCTAAAAGACGTTTAAAAGATGAAGATGTGATATAAAATTGCAGCGTCAAAAAAAAAAACTCCCATGCAGCCCTAGAAGAACTTAGAAGAACTGCACAGTTTTGCAGATGGTATTTTGATAATCAAAATGATGAGCAATAATTTACACATTAATCATCAATAATATTCAGTCATCAAACAGCGAAGGAGTTGATAGTGATGCAAACTTCCACTAAACGATAAGAAGCAAGTCTGAAGGCAGAATTACTGTTGCTGTTGTGAATCCGCCACACCTTTTCACAAAGTTTATTTCTCTCCTCTCTTCTTCCTCTCTATCCTTCTACATTCCAGTGGTTTTAGGGACCCTGAGACAGCTAAGCACTACCACATCCATCTTGACTGACCCAGCACTCCTTCCCGAAGAAGCTAAGCAAGCCGTTGTTAACTCCAGACACCACTACACGAAATCCTAGCCTCTTACTTGCCTTCAAACTGTGCTTTAACTGGGACCTCCCCTGTAAAGTCCTGGCAGTTCTGTACAACGTTCTCAAGAGGCTCAGAGGGACTTGATGGCTTCATGTGCTGTGTGTCCATGATATTTCTCTACAGTCAGGTCAAGCTTAATAAATATGCTAGAGGAGTGTTCCTCCTTGCCATCCTCTCTGCTTTTATAGCAATAAGAGGAAACCATAGTTGTTTTTTAAGTGTTAAAAGCGCTGCTATAGACACAATGGACTTTGTTTGAAAGGGAAACAGAATTAAAGAGCAAAGATCTTTAAAAGGTTCAAAAAGGGAAAAATCCTTAACATTATCCTCCAGTTGTAGCAAGTAGATCAACATGCGTATGACGAATTAAAAACGGCTCTTTGGTTTATAGTCCCTAACATGCATCCTTTTCTTCATTTTTATCAAAGCAATTTTACATTTTTGAAGATTTAATACAAGCAGTTTGAAAGTGAAGTGCTTGGCTCAAGCAGTAACCGTCTTCCAGTCTGAGGATTTTACCTCTCAGTTGTCTGATTGCTGGCCTTGCAGTTGATTAAAAGTGACACTTGCACTACACTCTTACAGCAATTTGTTCATTTTAAGCCTTACAGAAACTATTTAAGCACTATTAACAGGTGTGTATATATATTTTTTATTGTGTCTTCCAGCTTTGAGATTTCTCCTACGATTAAGCTTTTTTTGTGTTTCTTATTCTGGATTTTAGAGCCTCAGTCATGTAAGAATTATTCTGATTTGCTTGTTCACTAAAGGAAAGCAACAATAAGGCGCTAAGAGTAAACTCGTTAAAATATGTATCATATGCAGCATTTTTATTTGTTTGCTTATTGTCATAATTCCAAGCTCATTGGTTCTACAAAAAAAAAAAAAAACAGTATCCTATGCTGTTAAATTGAGTGTGGTGGAATCTTCTCCTACAGAATTCCCAATGGGGCGGTAGAATCCTGTATCATGTGTAGCAGCATTGAATTGCAGGTGTTACAATAACTCGCTGAAGTGTTAGTTGAAATTGATCAGTCATCATTTTTGGCTGCCTTTTGTGCAGTTTTTATAGTATGTGGTTTGCAGTTTTTTCCCCAATGGCCTTATTGTGAAATGAGTTTAGAAATAAAAAAATAAATATTACCGAAATTATAATTGTCGTGGATCTCTTGTTTGTAACAAAAAGTCTATAACAAAAAGCAATGCATGTTGCTGTTTTTCTCAAGTATATTTTAGATTAATCATGCCATCATTGTGTCTGTTTTCTTGAATATTGTTCATGCAGATGTCTTTTTTTTTTTTTTTAAATAGTAGTAAGTTCATAATTCAGAATGTAACCAGTTATGAATAACCTGGACGTTTAATAGGCAAAAAAAAAAAAAAACACTGCTTTAAATATCTTTTATTTTTATTTTTATTTTTTACTTTTTTTAGTGCTTGAACAATTAATTTTTAAAGATATGCTAATTAAAATCCAACAAACAATAAATAAATAAAATAAATAACTAATGTGAATTCATAATCAGCAGGGGTCGTGAAGGTTTCAGTCCTAACTGAACAACCAGTGTGAGAGATGCTCTAAAAGGCTGGTCACCTTACAGACTTTCTCATAATCTCCATCACTCTTCTTAAAGGCCAAGCCACAGTGCTTCACCTCAGGCTTTGACTTGCAGAGTTCTTTTCTTAAGCTCTGAAGATACTGATCGATTATTTGAAGAGGTTCATGCAAAAGTTTTTGAAATTTTAAGTCTGTTGCCTGGGTAAAGTAAGTGCCAAGGATGGAGACAAGCTCACAGTCAGAAGCATTGTTCTTGAGTTCGGCGAGACATCCGACGGTATGGACAACCTTGGAATCTTTGTGTTTACAAAGTGATTCATTTTGCTGTTAAAAAAATGATAATAATAATTATGTACATTTTGTTGTTAAATGGAATAATTTGTAATCTAGCCCCTAACCAACAATTCTTATCTTAACCTGATTTCCACAACATCAGCGTTTATACACAATCTGTTAAAATAGTTACTCACCAGGTCTTTGAGTGCTTTATGAACCAATGGTTTCATTAAACGTTTTGTTTCTCTTATAGGTGAGGCATACACGGCTTCAGTTATGAGAAGTAGTGTGAATAAAGCTGTAAAAAGAAAGGGGGAAATGGTGTTTGTTTTTTCTTCCAAACCAAAATCTACACCGCATCTTTTCTTTTCGCAGAAGATAACGTTTCAACATTAAACTACTTATCAGTTTATCAAACTTTTTAAAAAATTACGCAATTATTGTTAATTTTAACATGTGTACCAAAATTAATAAAACAAAAGGTTTAGCCAAATAATGTAGTAATAGACTATAACCTTGGCTAAATTGTGCAGCTACATGTTTATTATAGTGCTTTTGAGATTTTCTAACTAAAAGCTATGCTTTAAATAGGAGTTTATACATGTTAATAATCTTCTCCCTGTCAGAAATTCAGTCAGACATGTCGGATTGCTGTGAAAAAGCATAACCCCCTGCAAAGTGTATTAGTGCACACTTACCAGTAGCTCGGAGATTATTTCTGTTGAACATTTTGAGAAGCAACGCCGGTGTGCTTTAGTCCGCTCAGTTGAGATTGAGGGGCTCTTCTCTGTATATAAGCTGTTTTCTTGCTCATCTCTTTGATAACATCTCCAGCGTGATGGATTTTTGGCTGATTGGGGATTTTATTTTCAGTTTTTCACACATGAGCCACACTGCAAAAATTTTTTCCGTTGTTCCAGGTTATTTTGTAATAAGGTCAATATTGTGAAGTTTTTCCAGAGCGTAATTGCAAATTTATAAGGACATTAGTAAGCCCAAAAGTATACACTTAATTGAGATTTTTAAAATGTATTAATAATTATGAGTTTTTAAATAAATTCTGTGTTGTACAGGGTAATTCAAAAAGAATGAACCGATTTCACTAGGCAATATTGTATTAAGGAAACTTCATACAAAACTCCAGCCAAGTCACAATTTTATTTACATAAAATATTTTCTTACAAGTGACACTGCCACATTCCATAACAATGTTTGAGAACTGAAGCAATTAGTCATGATCCTTAATCCTAACTATCAATTGCAAAAAAAATGTCTAATTAAACTAATAGTGTTTCAACAACAGATAAGTAGTATTTCAAAAGAAAAAGTGACACATGGCTGTTTTTTCACACACAAAAAAAAAACTCCTTAAGTAAACAGAATTTGAAATAATTTTCACACAATGCTTTGTTAATTATTGGGTTTATATGATCTATCTGTTTTTTGTACTTTAATGTATTTTAATGATTTAGAATAATAAATCTTTAATATTATACAAAGATAACCAGAGAAAATACAGAGAACAACGATTTCAGTTATTAAGTGAAAAAGCTACCTGGCCCTCTGTGAAAACGTTATTGCCCCAGTTAGGTTTAAGAGGAAGAGTGTACGAAATGTTATGTTTTAAGATGAATTAAAAGAAGACGAATTATTACATCTTGTGTAACCTCAAAACGTCCTGTCTGACGTTCTAACCAGGAGAGCATGATCTTTGAAGATCTCTGTTTATTATCAACAAAGAGAGCATAATTAATCTTTTGGCCAGGTGCCCTGTGTCACGTATATCCTGGACATCAAAAGAACCAGTCATTAACAAGTCATAGATATATCCGGAGACGATAGGAAATACATTTCTATTTTCCCAGGGTTCCAGCAGATATGAGCTGTTTGGATGTATATTCGTTTGGATACGGGCTATAGGAAGTGTAGGAGCATAAGGAGTCAGGAAGCACAATGAAGGGATTCTCATCATATTACCTTACACTCCCTAAAACTTATCCCTTTCACATCGTGTGGACCAATTCGAGGAATTTTGGCCCAGACTTGTTTTAATTCAGGTACATTAGGGTTTTACCTGTTTAATGTCATGCCACAGCATCTCTATCGGATTCAAGTCCAGATTCTTATTAGGCCACTCCAAAACCTTAATTTTTTTTTAAGCTTAAATATATTTTACGCCATTCAGTGGTGGATTTGCTGGTGTGTTTTGGATCATTTTCCTGATTCACATAATTTTGGCCCAGTCTCTTTCTTATTGTTGAATTATGAACACTGACCATAACTTTAACCATAACCTTAACCATAACCATAACTGAGGCAAATGAAGTTCTAAAGAATGAAAAGTTCTTTAGATGTTGTTCTAGGTTCTTTAGGAGCTTGTGGATGAGTCGCATTGTACTCTTGGAGTAATTTTGGTAGGCTTCAAGTTTTCTTCATTTGTGGATAATGGCTCTCACTGCAGTTCAGTGTAGTCCCAAAGCTTTAGAAATGGCTTGGTAACCCTTTCCAAACGGATACATGTCATTTACTTTGTTTCTGCTCTAGAATTTCTTTAGATTGTGCTGCTTTTTTTAGATATTTTAGAGTGAATTGCTTTTCTATATATACTTAAGTTCTATTTAAGTGATTTATTGGTTCAAATGATGTGGCAGCAATAGGGCCTGGGTGTGGCAAGTAAAATGTATGATTTAGCAAGGGGAAATTACTTGTTCTCACAGGGCCAGGTAGGTTTGGACAGCTTTTTTTCTATAATAAATGAAATCATCATTTAAAAACTGCATTTTGTGTCTAATATTATCTTTGTGTAATATTAAAATCTGTTTAATTATCCCAATTAGTGTTTGACAAATATGCAAAAAAAGGAAGGGGACAAATACTTTTTCACGGCTTAGACTAATAAAGGCAGGGTTAACTGTCAAAAAGCTGGTGAGGGTGAAAGCACTATTCTCTATAGCACTGATGTACAGGGTTACAGGAATCCTGGAGACCTACCACAAGGGGCTAGGAGGACATCACAGACTAAATGCCAGTCCACTGCCAGGCACACAAGCATGCACTCGCTCCAGGCAATTTGGAAACACCAATTTTAGTGCGCTTCTGTTTGTTTCCAACTGTATATTTAAAAAAAATCATAGATCTGAGCAACCAAACACCAGGTTCAGTCCAATCCAATGAGTTGTTCCTCCTGTTCTCATAAACACTTTTATATTGCATGTCTTAATGGACAGTGGGTGGCATGGTGGCCCAGCAGGAAGCATTCCAGGGTCATTAAGTTGATCATGAGCTCAATTTATTGTCTGTGTTTCAGGTTTCTTTGATTTCCTCCCACATCTATTATTTTAGTATACTAACTGTGAATTTACATGTGGCAAGAAAATCACATGGATATTGGTTGAGAAGTTCAAGTAAGGTTTGCATCGAACATTAGAATGGTAAAAATGTGATCTCAATGACTTAACATGGTTGGTTGTGCCAGATGGTGTTTAGATTCAGAAACTGCTAATTTGCTGTGATTTTTGCACATGAGCCTTTAGAAGGTACAGTCAGGGCCGGTTCTACGGGGGGGGGGGGGCAAGAGGGGGCAGCGCCCCCCTCAAATAAATGTCTTGCCCCCTCAAATAAAAATTTTGAAATGTTGAGACAGCACATGTTAATATACTCACAAAATGAATTTATAACAAGTTGATAAAATAATTTGCGTTAGCGGGAAAATCCGCCTAAAAAGGGACACTACACAATACGGTATTAGATTTCACAGGCTGCAGCGCGTGAGCGCGTGCACCCCCGTCCCGTCCCCCCCCGTCGCATGATCTGAACCCCAAACTTGATCAATAATGTTCATGTCTGGTGACTGGGCTGGCCAATCCTGGAGAATCTTGACCTTCTTTGCTTTCAGGAACTTTGATGTGGAGGCTGAAGTATGAGAAGGAGCACCATCCTGCTGAAGAATTCGCCCTCTCCTGTGGTTTGGAATGTAATGGGCAGCACAAATGTCTTGATACCTCGGGCTGTTTGTTGCTTTCCACTCTGCAGATCTCTCGCCCCCATACTGAATGTTTTCATGAACCATGAAAACCATGATTTTTTCCTCCACCGAACTTGACTGTTTTCCGTGTGAATCTTGGGTCCATGTGGGTTCCAATAGGTCTTCTGCAGTATTTGCGATGATTGGGATGCAATTCAATAGAGGATTCATCGGAAAAAGCAAACTTCTGCCACTTTTCCACAGTCCATCCCTCCTGCAACCTGCGGGCCTTGGCAAATGCAACACAATTTTTTAATGCTGGTTCCTGAGTACTAATTCAGCCATTGAGACCACTGCTTGAGAGAATTCGACAAACTGTTCTTGTAGATACAGGGGTTTCTGTTGACCAGTTGTTATGTAGCAGTGCTGCAGTTGAAAAAGTGCTTGCTCTGGACTGTCGAATCAACAAACTGTCCTCTCAAACTGTTTCTTACGGGGTCTGCCTGACCTGGGCCTGTCATGAACTTCACCAGTTTCTTCAAATCTTTTTCTTATCCTCTCCACTTGACGTTTAGATAGATTAAAGATGTCTGCCACCTCGGATGCATTTCAAGTGGAGTTTGGGTGTGCTGGGGTTCTTCTTCTACACACCTGGGAATGTGTTACAGTATTTGTCACAGTTGACACTCTAATCTGTGATTGGTTGAATCCTTTAAAGATGTGACAAGACTTTTGTCTAAGCAAAGTCTGACCTTTCTGTCCTAA
>JAQQZT010000014.1:6979190-6995889 GCA_030068275.1 Clarias platycephalus
TTATTATTATTATTATTATTATTAATGAAACAAAAGTTGGGCAAGAATGGTATGCACAAAATCATTAAGTTATATGTTTTTTATAGTATCTATTTAACATTTTTATTTTTAGAAATTAATTACTAACATGTTGCAGAAATTTTCAATAGTATTTGATGCAGCCAGTCTCGGGTTAACGGTCATCCAGTCTTTAACTATAATACATTAGCCCGTTAGTGTATCTTTTCACTTTGGTGTTGAATGACCAAATTAGTTCATGTTGGTTGAAATGAAATTTAACAGTAGCTCTGTTTACATGGACAATATTTACTCAATCTGATTGAAATTCTGATTCAGAAAGATGCACGTATACATGCTCACGGATATGTTTTTTTAATCATAATAAAACATTTTTTGATGAGCATCATAGTGGTGTTGTCCTCTGTACAGCGTTTAAACTTCTATGTTGTGATTGGTTACAACAATGCAGTCTCATTTTATGATTAGTTACATGCTTTATTATGTACAGAGAGTTGTTCCCACAAACGTGCACAGAAAGAATATCTTTATTCTGAATAAAGAGAACCGTTTGGATCAAGTGTTTACATGTCTAATGTTTACCTACTGAAGGGATTAACAAAAGTTTACACCAGCTCTCTCATTCATGGCTGGACTGTGTGAGACTATTCTAACTATAACGAATCAAATTTAGTGTTTCCGGCTAGGAAGAAATTTACATTCACTGCGAAATAAACCCCAGTCTTTTTGCATTTCTGTTGCTTAAAAACAATGATTATGACTCGCGATGATTGGAACAGGCTGACTCTGTACTGTACTACTTTAGTAACTCTACTAATTTATAAAAAAATAATTCTGGCTTTTTCTCAGGTTATGATCCAGGCCCAGAGAGAACTGCTCGATTATAATGGTCTCGGGATCAGTGTCCTTGGTAAGTAGCGTTGTTCAGATAAAATGAAATTGCTTAGCTGGCGTGTATGTGTGTGTATGTGTGTATGTGTGTGTGTGTATGTGTATGTGTGTGTATGTATGTGTGTATGTATGTATGTGTGTATGTATGTGTGTATGTATGTATGTGTGTGTATGTGTGTGTATATGTGTGTGTGTATATATACTGTATGTGTGTGTGTGTGTGTGTGTGATTTATGCTAACATTAATGTTTCTTGTTTTTTTACCTAGAAATGAGCCACAGGTCATCAGATTTTTTCAAGATAGTCACAGCAGCTGAAACTTTACTTCGAGAACTATTGTGAGTCATTAACCCAGACAAAGGGTCATTTTTCATGCAAAAGTAATGATATATGCCATACGGCATGTTGTACCATGGCATCGTTGAGACATTTCAAATCTGGGGCTGTATTCATAAAGTTTCTAAGAATCATTTTGTGTTAAAACGTGCATGAGTCAACCGGCAGCTGTCAGCCTATTCTTTTTTTTAATTTTATTTTTATGCACTATATTTATTAAATCCTTCTACTGCTGAGAGTGGGGGACAGAGTAAAGTTCTCTCTCGCTCACTCACTGTCTGATCTGCTAGCATGATCTCCTGTCAATCTCAGTCATGTTTATCAGTCTGGTGCTAATAAACTACCTCATGGTGTATTGTAGTTTGCTCGATACATAAATTGGTCATATTACAGTCGGTTGGGTAGATCGGTTTGGCTTGGGTCAGGTGTAGGTATAAAATAAAAAAAAGCATTCCTGTGCAATATAACCAAATGCTCTTGATTATAATACATTACAAGCTTTTACCTTGATATAACAGGTCTATTTCGTCTATTTTACTTCTACTTCTTGCACGTAAATTTATTTATTTTTATTTTCAGTTTATAATTTTTGTGCATAGTCTATTTGTAAGTAACCGGAGAAAATGGCCTGGCTCTTTGCTGTGATTGCTGACGTGTCAGTTTAAGTGCCGGGGTTGGTTTACTATATATGTACTGTAGCAAGTACTTCATTTCCGTCTTTCTCCTATTTGCTCCTCTGCTTAAGAAACTCCTTTGGCTCTTAAAAGTCCTCCTAACTACTCCAAACAATTTTTCACTTCAGGAGCTCTTTTAAGGTTTTAGATGCTTCACGAATAACTATTATCTTAACTAGGATCTAATGTCCACAATTTTTTGAATTTTGTCACTCCTATTTTCATGAACATGGCCCCTGGGTGTTTTGTTCGTTCTGGGGTTTGGTTAGAATGTTTAGTTCTTAATTTAAAAATTAAGCTGTTGCAAATCTCTTTGCTGTGATACAATGTTAATTAAACTTTGAAGTGGTTATAGTAACCTTGCTTCACTTCAAGCCTCATCACAACATCTTGGTGATGATTATTTGCTATAGCCCTGTTTTATACGTACATATCCCTTAACATATTATCATGAACCCTTGGGAAATGTATGTCCTTACCTGTTTTTCCCCCTGACTACTCTGTGTACAGGAATATACCAGAAAACTACAAGATTTTGTTTCTGCAAGGCGGTGGTACAGGCCAGTTCAGTGCTATTCCTCTGAATCTGTTGGGCCTGAAGGAGGACAGATGTGCTGATTATATTGTAACAGGAAACTTTTCGGCAAGAGCTGTCAAAGAGGCTGAGAAGTACGGCAAAGTGAACGTTGTAAATCCAAAAGTGGACCATCACACTGGTGAGATCTTTAAAAACTACAGCATGGGCAGGTGCTTTTGATTCCTGGTGCAATGTAAAAATAGGGTGTGAAGACAGACCAGTCAAATAATCCATGGCTTTACATTAAGCTTTTTCAGCTCTTGTGTATGTTTTACTTGTTGAAGATGAAAATTTAGGTCTATTAAAAATAACCCATATTATAAGTCAAGGGTGCCGACTTATACATTTTACACTTTTTTAATTACTTTTACATACTGTACGCAAATGGCCCCAACTCTTTGTTTGTTTTTGTTTAAGAAGACGGAACTTTACTGTTTTATAGCTGGCTAACATCACTTGATTAAAAATTAAGTAAATGTTTTTTTGTTTTGTTTTGTTTTTTTACAAAATTGGGTGGAGATCAGGGGAAAACGTATTGTCTTTTTATGTAGTTTAAACCCCTAATGCGTTACACTTGCGCATGTCCATGACAACATCCACAGAGAGCACATGATTAAGTCTTTTTCTCTGTGTAAACGTTGTCATGGTATCTTTTCCACATTGTGTGTAAAATCCCAGGAGATCAGCAGTTTCAAACCAGCCAATATGGCACAGACAATCTTATTGCAGTTCGTTGATTCTTCTGCATAGACAAATTATTTATCCTTGGGTAGATTTGGTTTTTATTTTTAACATTAATTTAAATAGAAATGCTAAAATATCAGATGTTCAGAAACATTCACCTGTATCTGTGCTTTTCAAGATTTTCAAGAAGATCCTTGTGTTTTAATTATTTTAAATCCCATTTAACTTTTTACTCATGCTGCTTTGAATAATAATGGGGTTTAAGATTAAGGCATGTAATGCCAGTTGATCAGAAATTTTTGTAAATAAAAAAATCTTTTGCATTACCTCAGGTATCCCAGACAGCAGCAGCTGGACACTGAACCCTTCAGCCTCCTACGTCTACTACTGCTGCAATGAAACAGTCCATGGCATTGAGTTTAACTTCATTCCTGACACCAAGGATGTGATTCTTGTCAGTGATATGTCGTCAAATTTCCTATCACGACCAGTAGATGTGTCAAAGGTGGGGTATATTCTTCAGTATTCAGGTGGTAGTTGTATTGCTAGTGTCATTGTTGTCTTGTTTCAGTGGTTTAAATTCGTGTTACTTTGTCTTCTTCCAAGTTCGGGCTCATTTTCGCAGGTGCACAAAAGAATGCTGGATGTGCAGGAGTCACTATCGTGATCATAAGGGAGGATCTTATGGGAAAAGCTTTGAAGGAGTGTCCTGTTATATTTGATTACAAACTGCAAGCTAAAAATAATTCCCTTTACAACACGCCACCTTGCTTCAGGTACCAGCTTATGAGTTTTTAATTAATTTAAATGGGTTCATGCGTTTCCAATTACAAGAATTATTTACAAAAAGGCAGCTGAATAAAATTCAAATGAAATCTGTGATTTTATGAGATGCCCAATTTTGAAGATGAAAGAAAGTGGAACTTCAACAACTAGATAACCTCTGATGTTTGTTTGCCGATTCGGGGGGGAATAATAGTCCCCTCTACACAATAATAGTTATGAAATGTACGTGTTGTAAGGTGTCAGTGTCAGTTTAAGATGGGAACTGTTTCTGTACATTTGTCACATTTTAACTAGATACCAATCGGGGCCCAGCTGTATATTTTGCATAAACTTTCTATACAGTGGAACCTCGTAAACCGCGTTACTCGTAATCCGTTTACATAATACACAGAAACTCTGCTCTGTCGCGATTCTTTTTAAAGGTAAAGTGTCGGTTCATTTGTTTGTTTGTTTGTTTTACTAGTAGGGGGGACTATTTAGCCTGACAATGCAGCAAGTAAAAGAACGGGCATGCATCGACCAGTTTGTCCATCTCATCATTACACACACACACAGCACCTGCGCGCACAAACGGAAACACTTATCTGTCGGGATTTATTTTTACTTTTTTTAAATGTAAAGTGCAGGTGAATTTGTTTTATTTTTACTTTATATTTTGTATTAATTATTTTTATGTATTAATTTTTTTAAGCTGTGGAACGAATAATTTAAGTTTCCATTATTTCTTATGGGAAAATTAAATTTGGTTTACGTGTGTTTTGGAATACGAGCCCACTTCTGGAACGAATTGTGCTCGTAATCCGAGGTTCCACCTTATTAGCATTTTTTCATACAGAATCGGGCACAGTGTAATTCCAGTTGCTGTACGTCCTAGCTGCAGTTGTTTTTAAAGCCATGCTCTTTTATTTAGCAATTTTTTCAAGTTCTTATTTGATTTTTATAGCATTTACATTGTGAAACTGGTCCTCGAGTGGATCAAAAACAAGGGAGGCACAGATGCCATGGACAAACTGAGCAAGCAGAAATCCTCTCTGATATACGACATCATCGACAGCTCCAATGGATTTTACTCGTAAGTAAAAAGTGTTTTATAATTAAAAACCCTAATTTATCATTTGAAATTTGATTCATTCCTTTAAATGTGATGTGAAAAATATTTAGATAAATAATATTTATTTAGCGTCATTGGTACAGCCTTGGTGGAAATAATCTTTGTATTCAGTGGTTACCATTTCGGATTTTTATATAGATTTTATACTTTATATATATAATATAAGAAGGAAAATCTTTTTAACCAGGGATGTGCCTAGTTTTAATAAATTTATCAAAATTAAAAACAAGAAACTGGTATAAAAACTGGCGGTCAGAAGTAACTGCAACTGGAACACTTGCGTTATATTATTGCCTTTCCTTTTTGCAGATCCCCCATTGATGTCGAGTGCCGGAGTCGCATGAACATTCCATTCCACATTGGAAACATAAAAGGAGACGAAGTCCTGGAAAAACAGTTTCTGGAAGGCGCTTCCAAACTTGGAATGATGTCATTAAAAGGACACAGGTATTACACATCATGCACAAATGTAATATGGACTACACTGTAAGTTACATTATACATGTACTGTACCAGTTTGGAACTAAATAACTTTTTTTTTTTTTTTTCAAAACCACAATAATGACTGAAATGATCATCAGAACACCAATAACACCTGATGCAGCTTTAATTTTGTTTCTTATTTTGACAGAAGTGTCGGTGGGATACGAGCTTCTCTGTACAATGCAGTGACGCTGGAAGAGACTCAGGCTCTCGCTGAGTACATGAAGGAGTTTCTAAATAAACATCAGTAAAATAGATCATTAAGGCCGCATGGAAACATTGATTGTAGGTTAATCTGTATTAGCAGTATTTTTTTTTTTTGTAGTATTGTGATAATCACTTTCCTTTGTGGCTAACATTGTCTTTCTGTACAGTAGAGACATTCATGCAGCTCTGACATGTTGTTTAATTGTTTTCTAATATAATTATATTAGAAATAAACATTACATTATTCAGTCTTAAAAAAATACTTGGATAGTATTTTTGATAGTCACAACCAGGCCTGGGATACTGTATCCGTTCCTGTGGTTTTGCCTAAAATAACTAATAATTGTATTTTTTAACAATTAAATGTATCTTAATGCTCACTTGGTCTGTGTGTTTCTAGTACATAAATAAGGGCATTTTTACAGAACAGTTTTAACATGTGCAGGAAAAAATGTAACAGCATTTGGCAATTAAAATGACTCCTATTTCATCATGTGTTTGTGAACTTTTTATTCATTAATATAAATTTCATTTTTACTGATACTGATACAACAGCACCATTGTGAAAAAGCCACATCTGAATAGAGCATTGTGTGTTGCCATGCCAACACCCAGATTAACTCGCAGCCCATAAGTCTAATAACAGTAAGGGAATGTAACACATTTTTATTTTTGCCAGAATTTTATTTTTTCATGCAGTGAAATTCTGTTTCTTTAATTTAAAATTTATTGAACTTGGCTTTCATGGTGATGTACAGTAGAAAGCATACAAAACCCATACAGCTGGTACTGTGGAAAGTTGACGAATCTTAAGCCTTCTAACATATAAACACATTGAGGCAGTAAAAGTAGTTTAGCATCTTGCATCAGTTTGCATTGAACTTTTTTTTTTTTTAAGTAAAGTGATAGCATAACTATCTAATTGACTTCCTTTTTTGTAATTGTTCTATTGTTTAATAAACAATTTGGCCAAAAGTCACAGTGTGGACACTTATCCATCATATCAGTATGTAGGGTTACGCTCAGGGCTCTGTGCAGGCCATCCTGAGTTCTTCTACTCCACCTTGGGCAAACTATGTTTGCATGGACCACAAAAAAGATATATATATATATATATAAATTGTTTATCAATGATTTTTTTTTCTGCAATAGTAGTACCACATTAATAGTTTTAATGCTCCTCATTGCTAACTGTAAAACCACAATAAACAGCTTTATCTCTGTTTGTAGTGACAATGTACTGTAGACTCCTTACAAAAAATTTCAATAAATGTTTTTCAGTTCAATTCACCTCTCTCTCTCTCTCTCTCTCTCTCTCTGTAATGATAAATACTTGATAAATTCAAGTTGGAATAATTTACAATCACTATATCTCTTTTCCCAGCCCACACTCACTACCACATAATGTTGTTCATTTGCCTGACCTATTGTTTTAGAAGGAATTCCTTTTTTACTTAAAGTGACATGAGGCTTTGTGCCTTCCACTGAAATATCAACAACCAATGGGTGTTCTCTCTTGGCTAGATTGTACCCTGAGCTTTTCATTCATTTCTTTCCATTTAAGTCCTACCATACCCAAATGGTGCTCCGCTTTAACAATAATCTGAATCCTTTCAATCTTAGATTTCCTCTTATACATTGCATTCATCAAACCTGCTATGAAAGACCAGTTTTTCCCTCTCCTTCTTTTTCCTGCTCTGCTAGTTGAACAGCTTCAGCATATGAAACTTTTTTCCTGCTCTAATCTGTTGCACCTCACTTCCCCAGTAAGTGACGTCCTCCACAGTTGTAACCCTGTGGCTTTACTCCTACCCCAGATATCTCAAAACTCATGGTCTCAACCAAACCAAGCACATGTGCCCAAACTTCTGGCAGTTAAATCACCTCAAATTATTTGGCACATATTCTCTCATTCTATGTTTTATATAGCCTATAGATATTCCCTTGGTAGCACTTTGTCCACTAATGACTACAGTTTCTGACTCCTTTTTCTTTACTTCTCTTGTCATTCGTTTTTCAATTTGTGCCCTAGAGCTTTTATTATTACTGGATCCATGGTGTTCCTTCCTTTTCTGAATCCACATTGATAAGTAGCCATCAGACCTTCCTTTTCCAGGTAGTATGCTAGCCTGTCATTACCATTCATACACTCAGTTTACAGACATGAGATGTCAAAGCAGAGTGGTGTAGTGGTTAGCACTGTCGCCTTGCACTTCCAGGGTCCAGATTCAATGCCTGGCCAGGCTTGATTCCTGTCTCTGTGTGCATGTTCTTCCTGTGCTTGTTGGGTTTCCTCCCACAGTCCTATGTGTGTGTGCCCTGCAATGGATTGGCACCCTGTCCAGGGTGTACCCTCGTGCCCTAAGCCTCCTGGGATAGGAGTAACCTGGAATACAGAATAAAGTGGTATAAATGGGTGGGTGAGGTGTCCAGTTCCCTGGTACACTGGCATCTTTTCCCGGTTTCCCGTTTATTAGTATACCTGCTCCCTTACAGCTTGACGATTTTACAGTTCTACACTCTGATCACTTTTTTCCCCAATCCTTCTGTCTTCCCTAATTTTCCCTGATTTGCAAGGAATTATGCAAGAGTAGTGTAGAGTAGAGTATTCTTTGTAATGAGAATATAAAAAAAGAAATTTAATATTGAATTTGAGCAAAGCAACTTGGCTTAGTGGTTAGCACTATAACCTTGCACCTCCAGGGTCTGGGTTTGGTTCCTGCCTCAGGGTCTTGTCATGGCAAATTTTGAGAAATCTTAAAATTTTCAAAGAAAGTCACTAGGCAAACTTTAAACGGAGAAAAGCAAGTCAAGTTAATTTGAGACAGACTTAGACAAATTTGAACCGGTCAGACAGACAGATGCCCCATAATGTCCCAAAACCAAAAGAGCACAAAAGCCATTGAAGAAAAGCAAAAGAGCCCACATAAAAAGTGCTAATATATATTATATATAATTGTTATATTATAAATTATTTAGCTCTGTAATTTTTATATAATACACAAGCCCATTTCCCACCTCTCTTCTATCAATCCCACCTTCTTCATTTTTTTTTTTTTTTGATGGGTGATTTGGTACGTTTCTCTTTTTGACCAGATTCTCTGTGGCATTCCATCAGATCATTTCATGTTGCTCCAATATTTCTTCTAACCTTCTACCATAATGTATACGTGCTTTAGGCATCGGATTTCCCTCTTATTGGCCTGTGGGGTGCCTTTTATGCTTTATGAATTACTGGAATATAACTAAGTCTACTAATAAACATAAATATTATTTTCTGGGCTCCTAAACAGATTGTGATCACTAATTCAGATTCTATTATTTAACTGTAAAGTTTAAAAGGTTAATGTGTAGGACATCATTATATTCATTATGCCCCTTATCATATTCTTATGCTATTATACCTATTTTCAGATTATGATTTTTATACACTGTATAGCAAAGAGTAACAGTCAAAAGTATTTTTTTTGATAGCCCTATCATTCTTAAGCCCAGCTGAGATCGTGATAATAATTCTGATGAGTGATTAAATAGTATTTGTTTAATATTTATAATATAATTATTTATTATTTGTTATTTATTTGCTGTGATTACAGCACTTTGCATGATCCCTAAAAAGGGGAAGTTAGTACATCTGTGAACCTCTCCCTGCTTTGTGCTCAGCTCAGCAGTTCTGAGCAGATGTTAGTCTTAATTTGTACAGCACTACGTCTCAGCTTACTTCCCTAAAAACATTTTGGGCCTAAGGGCCTAACTTCCCACTCTTTGCATGTTGATTTGATTGAGATACTTTTGATATATGAGATATAAGGATGCCTAATAGTATCAAATTGAAATTCTAAAATATTTTCTACAGTCTGCATGGAGTGTGCATGTTCTCCCATACTTGGAGGGTTTCCTCCTGGTACTCTTGTTTCCTCCCTCAGTCCAAAGACATGCAGATTAGGTTAATTGGCATTTCCAAATTGGCCGTAATGTGTGAATGAGCATGTGAGTGTGTGTGAGTGTGTGTAAGTGTGTGCCATGCGATGGATTGGCACCCTGTCCAGGGTGTACCCCGCCTTGTGTCCCCTGGGATAGGCTCTAGGTTCCTCCACAACCCTATATACAGGATAAAGCGGTATAGACAAGTTTCGTCCCACAGTCCAGAGACATGCAGATTAGGTGAACCGGCATTCCCAAATTGCTGTAGTGTGTGGGGGAATACAATTCACCACTGGTCTCCACTGTCTCTAGTTGGACTACAGAGGTTCCTAGAGGGATGGATGGATGACATTCACTATGAATTACCTCCACCTTCTGGTCATGATTTGCTTCATTTTTCGGTTTAAATCCTCTTTTATAGTTCCGTCGCCCTTAAGAAACCCATCAAATACTTTTTTCCTTGTCCTCTTTCTCTGTTTACCAAAATATTTTTCACAGCGTACTCAGCCTTTGCAAACCCCCCATTATTTGATTATAATCCCATCGTACAACAAGCCTCACTTTGTTGCGTAACAGTCTATGCTATTGTAGGAGCAGCCTGGTTACTGATAGGACAAAGCGCCTGCTCGTCAAACAAACAACCAATCACTGATGCCTCGGATCTCGGCGGGTGTTTCCTTGTCCACTGGTGTTTACATCTAGTCAGAGAGAACTTGATGATAACCAACATGTCTGCTCCCATAGTTAGAGCTACTGTAAAGGCGGTGAGCAGAAGAAGGATTTTATCTACGAGAGCTGCTCTGACGTTGGTAAGTGTTTCTTCACTACGCTGTAGTTACGGTAAGAACAGGACTACACGGGTTAAACCGCGAGAAAAAACTGCGTGATTACGATAAGCATCTCGGTGCTAGCTTAGCTTAGCTTTAGCAAGGTTACACAGCTAGTGTTCTGGAAGTTTCCTCCTGAGGTGCACTAACTTCAGAACATCTAACTGTCACATTAATTACTGCAGTAAAAACATCACGTTGTTTTTGCGAAATAATGCCTGTATGTAGTGCGGGTTGTCTAGTGTTAGTGTGACCTTAGCTCCGTGATGCCAGGGCGGCTGTTTGAGGAGAAACTGGAGGAGAATCCTCCTGAGAGATGTACAACTGTACAAACTGTACAGCTGTACAAACATTACATAACATTTCCACATCGAAAGCTGTTTAACCCTATTCAGTTTATTTAGTGTTGTGGATTTAGATTTAGTTTAAGTACTGTAACTGTATGGATCATGTACACTTGATTCTAGGTGTAATATAGTGCTTTAATCAATAATTACACAAGAAAATGTAATGCTGTAATTAATGATACACCGCTGTATGTTAAAGGCTCAGGAAAGTGTTTCCCCTGCCATGGATTGTCCCCCCCCAACATAATCACTATCAAATATTATATTAGAACATAAATTCATAGGCTAATGGTTTACAAATTACATAAAATAACAAGCAATATGAAAATATATATGTTGTATATGAAAAAATAGAAATATTAATTTTTTTCATATACAACATGTATACTTTTATTTTGTTTATTTTATAATAAAATTACTTTCATCAAATTTTTCATCATAAACAATATTTATTTTGATTATATATAAATATTAAATTGCATATTCATGACAAACCCCGAAAAATAAATGTGCCACAAAATAAACATTATTCAAGAATTTGTATTAATGGTCTTGACGGCTGTCACATGCCTAGGCTTTATTATAATAGTAATATCATATTTGATAATAATAAACCTATAAACTTATGTTCTAATATAATATTTGATAGCGATTATGTAGGGGGGGGGCGCCGTGGCAGGGGGGCATTTTAGCGCTTATCACCGGTTTTCCCTGTCAGAATGTGCAACCAGTAGCAGAAATCTATAGTTTTTCAATATTTCCTTCCTATATTTTAGTAGCATTGCAATAAATAAATAAAAATGTATAGTACAGATTTACTAGAGGTATCAGTTCCTGACATACCGGTAGCACTTATTGACATGCTGTTTTAAACGTCATCAGATTATAATCCCTTTCGCTTTATTACTGTTAGCATTTTCTGACATGTGATCCTCTAGTCGACTGTTAAATTAATCATGCAAATAACAAAAAATTATATAAAGTTTTTGTCTGTACATTGGTCAGAACTTGCTCTTTAAATGATATCTTTACGTCTCATACACTGGAGGACATGAAACCAGTCTCAGAGAAAAAAAACATTGGTATGTCCATCCAACCAGACTTGTCACAGCACCACACAAAACTTGCTGAACAGAATTTAATGAAATTTTGGCAGTATTTACTACTAATAGCTACAAATAAGCCACAAACAAACCCCTGCACCAATAGATATATAAGTAAATATTTTTTTACTGAGTTTAGTTAATATTTTTTACTGCTGAAGTGGTACAAGTTAATTTAACAGTGCTGGAGTCATTCTAATACAAAACCTAGTCTTTATCCGATCTACCTTTTCAATCTCATCTGTGATTCACTCTCCGATTACCAAATAGGAAGAGTGTTTGTCTGATGATGAAAGAACTTTACGTAAACAAGGCATAAGATACTCAACCTTTCTGTTAATTAAGTTAGGCAGAGAGTTCACAGTCCAAAGACATGCAGATTAGCTTACTTGCCATTCCCAAATTGTCTGTTGTGCATGAATGAATGAGTGAGTGTGTTTGTTTGTGTGTGTGTGTGTGTGTGTGTGTGTGTGTGTGTGTGTGTGTGTGTTTGTGTGTGTGTTTGTGTGTGTGTTTGTGTGTGTGTTTGTGTGTGTGTTTGTGTGTGTGTTTGTGTGTTTGTGTGTGTGTTTGTGTGTGTGTGTGTGTGTTTTCTACATTTCTTCCACACAGTTGATGGTTCAGTTCTGTCTTTCCAGGTGTTGATAATGTGTTGGAGTTCTTAGCCCGGTTTCAGTATTTTATAACTCCTTAGGTGTTTTCTTTGCTTGTTGCGGCCCAATCATTTCTGAAATCGAAACTTTTCTTGGCCAGGCAGTTTACATTCTAATATACACTTAGTTAATATCCATCAGTACCAGGTCTGTATTTGTTTCGAACCCACATTTAATCAGTAAGAAATTAGTATGTCTATTTCTTGTTGTAACAAGCATTTCTTGATTCATGTTGCAACTTGTAATTATAGGATTGTGTGACTAAATAGTAATTTGGGTGACAGCAGATTTATGAAATAAATTAAATAATGTTGATTTGTATTTCTCTTCAGACACCTTCAGCTGTAAATAAAGTCAAGCTGCTGTTAGAGAATAAGCCCCAATATGTAAGTAGACATGTTCAGATTGTTGATTGATTGCCTATTTATTTTTTATATTTTTCTTAGTTTAGTAAAATAACCTTTTTCATGTGTCTAGATTGGGCTCAAGGTTGGTGTACGGACCAGAGGATGCAATGGCCTCACTTACACACTCGACTATACCAAGGAGAAGGAAAAATCGGATGAGGAGGTGGTACAGGATGGTGAGTGGTGATAGGATGTGCATGTACAAGTACATTAAAACATTGTGTAGAAATGCCTTGACTTAAAAATAAGAACAGTATCTTGTCCAAACAGGACAGTTGAGGGTAAAGGTCACGCTCTGTACTGAAACAATGGCAATGCTGATAATGGCTGGTGGTAGGAATTAGCAAGCCGGCGCACTTTGCCCTACCACTTAGCTACCAGTGTCCTCTTTTTAATACTATGGTATGGTAAATAATTTAACTCTAGCAGACTCTAAGGGGGGGAAAAGATCTGATTCATCATAGTTTATAAGAAGAAGAAAAAAACCTGTAGACCTCGAGATATGCCGAATTTTATAGGACACTGTGAACTTGCAGGAAATCAGGATCAGAGAGTGAGAGACAAAGATCTTTTTAATTGCTAATAAAGGTAGCAAACAGATGTACAAAAATATTATTAAATCCCTCTAAAACACTGTGGCTGATGTGCATTACATAACTTCAGATTTGTCTGCAGATCAGACAGTTTGGGCCCAAACAGAAAATTAAATGAAGATGTTCAAATTATTAATTAGCAAATTTCTTTTTACATTTTTTTTACTTAAAACGTTATACAAAAGTAAGACTACAAAGTGTTCATTAAAAGCTACGTATGAATTTGTATTGTTAAACCCAATTCTCGGATCCTCTTTGAAAATCCCCTTTGTCATGGCTTCTCATTGCGCTACAGAATGTTTTTGGTGATCACATAATTGATAAGAGCAACGTGGACACATTGATGAAATAATGGGAAACGAGCATGGGAGACAAATCACACAATGGGAACACCTTAATCTGCGACAAAGCAGATTTTCAAATAGGATTTGGGAGTCTGGTTCAACGATCGCTCAACTGCATGGCTTGTGAGAGACTGTGTTGAGTTTTACCTTTGTATAGAGAGGGAGAGTTACCCTTCCAAAATGTGCAAACTGAATGAAGAATGTCTGGTAATACAAAGGTTGTGCCCACTTTTGTATTACTTTTGGTACAGCTCTCGTCTTTAAAAAAAAGATAAAATGAAGTGAAAAGGTAAAATTTAATAGAATTTTGCATTTCCAGTTGTTTATATATACAGTCAAGCTCAAAATTATTCATACCCCTGGCAAATTCTGACTTAGTTACTTTTATTCAACCAGCAAGTTATCAACCAGCAAAATTATTCATACTCTTCTCAATAATCAATAGAAAAGCCTTTATTGGCTATTACAGCAATCAAATGCTTTCTATAATGGCTGACCAGCTTTTTGCATGTCTCCACTGGTATTTTGCCCATTCATCTTTAGCGATAAGATCCAACTCTTTCAGGTTGGAGGGTCTCCCTGTCATGACCCTGATCTTTAGCTCCCTTCACAGATTCTCAACTGGATTTAAGTCAGGACTCTGGTTGGGCCACTGCAAAACGTTAATGTTTTTGTCTGCTAACCATTTCTTCACCACTTTTGCTGTGTGTTTTGGGTTGTGCTGAAATGTCCTCTGAGATTTTTCCACAGTGTGGAACGTCTTGTATTTTTTAATAATACTTTGCACTGTAGCCACTGAAACTTAAACATATATGGTCTTATAGCCCTTTCTTGACTTGTGAGCAGCCACAATACGCAGCCGCAGGTCCTCAGTGAGCCCCTTTGTCGTAGCCATGACTGTCCACAAACCAACAGCAGGGAGCTTCTGTTTTTCACCTGTTGAATTTATTAAAACAGCGGTTCCCAATGAATCAGGGTAATTAGGATGCTTTATAATAACTTGGACTATTTTGAATGTTAAAGAACTTTGGATTTTCCCATAGACTGTGACAGTTTGCAAAGGGTATGAATCATTTTGGAAATGCCACTTTTTGTTCAAATGTAAATAAAAGCGAACAAAATTTTTGTCCACAATGATGCCTCTTGTACAGTCGTCTTGTTATTATATGAGAGAAGTCCGTGTCATTTTCAGTCAAAAAAACTTGCTGTTGAATTAAAGTAACTTCAAAGTCAGAATTTGCCAGGGGTATGAATAATTTCGGACTTGACTGTATGTGTATATATAAATATATTTTTTGAGCAAATAAGTAAATTGGTTTTGCGAGACCTTAAAAAAAATCTGTGCTGTAAACTTAAATGCATGTTTTCTATTTCACAGGTGTGAGGATTTTCATTGAGAAGAAAGCTCAGCTGACCTTGTTGGGCACAGAGATGGATTTTGTTGAGACGAAACTCTCCAGCGAGTTTGTGTTTCACAACCCCAACATCAAGGGAACGTGTGGTTGTGGAGAGAGCTTCAACATTTAAATGACTTCCAGTCATGTACTTTACAGTATATGCCACACTCCCATTCCCCAATCAGAGACAGAGAACCACCTTGGGGAGTGAAAAGACTCAAAAATGAGCGATGGATGCAATCGAGCTCAGCTTCCTGTGCTGCAACCGACTGAAAATAATCATCACCACTGTTTAATGACTAGCATTTAACTCAGTTTGTTTCCTTTTACTTCAAATATATTGTAAAAGATAAATTATATATAATATGGGTCAGTATTTATTTTACAAATAACGAACAATGTGGCTGAGCGTTCGTTTCTCAATAGACCTCTTTCTTGGTATGTGTGCGATACTGATTTGCCTGCTAATATGGCAGTATGCTCCTGTGCCTTGATTATAAAACAGAGCATGAGGGAGCAGGGGGAGGGTGTGTGTGTTAGTAAAAAAGACAAAGAACACTTCCGTGGAAGTTATGCCATATTTTTGCATTTATTTGTTTTATAATCCAGTCAGTGTATTTCACTGAATATTGTTGCTATGGAATAGAATTTGTAAAACTGTCAAGCATCACAATGGATGCAGCAGAGCACCTCAAGAGAGGGTGGTGTACATTTATTAGAAAAAGATTTGTGGGAAATCGGTAGAGGGCTGTTAATTATAATGTGTAAGTCTCAGATGTTGAGAATTGATGATTTTATGTTGTAAAGCAAACATGTGTCCATGATGCTGAGTCTATAAAATCTGTGAAAAAGAGAAGCAGACAGAGAGCAAGAAATGTCTTTACGCACAATAAAGCTCATATACATTAACATGCATAGACTCTTATTTTACTACCTGATACATATAAGAAAGTAACATCCTCAATAAACAGATTTAAAGCGGATAATAATTTGTAATGTGTGTTATGTTGGAATAGACATTTAAGCCACTGCAAAAGGCTAAGATTTCTCTTAGTGCTGCTCAGTAATACTATTCAAATGTAGATTTTTAAAAGTTGCTGATAATAGTGATGGGTAAGACACAAAACTAACATCTAAATGTCTAAGAATTTCACCATGCCAAATGTTCGAATAAAAAATATTATAAGAACCTACTCTTTCAACATATTAAAATAAGTTTTAATATCTACCTTATTTAAGGCTATACTCAGCAAAAAAAATAAACGTCCTCTGACTTTCAACTGTTTTTACTTTCAGTAAACTTAATGTGTAAATATTTGTATGAACACTAAAAGAGT
>JAQQZT010000014.1:7000241-7017792 GCA_030068275.1 Clarias platycephalus
AAACATTGTTTAAACCCTTTACAATGAAGATCTGTAAAGTTATTTGGATTTTTACAACATTATTGTTGAAATACACATTCCTGAAAAAGGGGCGTTTCTTTTTTTGCTGAGTATATATATATATATATATATACACACTACTTTCTATTTATTTAAAGTAGATTTTAGGTCTTAGGTTTTAGAATAGTAGTAAGATGAAGTCTGGAATAGTGGGTGAAGGTAAGGCACATTCAAGTTCTTGAAGACAAAAGCTACAAATATTTTCACATGCCATTAGAGACACTTTGCTAGTACTGGGTTGGACTCCCTTTGCCTTCAGAACTGACTTAATTTCATAGATTCAACCAGGTTCTGGATATATTCCTTAGAGCTTTTGGCCCATATTTACATGATAGCCTCATGCAGTTGCTGCAGATTTGTTGACTGCACATCCATGATGCGATTCCCGTTCCACCACATCCCAAAGGTGCTCTATTGGATTAAGATCTGGTGACTGTGGAGGCTACTTGAGTACAGCGACCTCACTGTCAAGAACCCAGTTTGAGATGATTTTAGCTTTGTGACTCAATTATGGTGCTCATAATGGGTTTGACATGGTCAGCAAAAATACTCAAGAAGGTTGTGGCATTTAAACCATGCTTAATTTGTACGAAGGGGCCCAAAATGTGTCAAGCCAATTCCTTCTTTACAACATTACACCAGCAGCAGCCAGGCAGGATGGATCCACTCTTTCAAGTTGTTTAGGTCAAATTCTGACCCTACCATCCGATTGTCACAGCAGAAATCGAGACTCATCCAACCAGTCCAAGTTTTTCCAATCTTCTATTATCCATGTGAATTGTAGGTTTTATGCTGTATGCCCTTCCTGACGCAACCCTCCTATTTTATCCGGGCTTGGAACCGGCACTGCATCCAGTAGCTGGGGTTTGGGCATTTGGGAAGGAACTGACCTCGGGTCTTGTGCATGGCAGGCTAGAAACTTACCACTTCACCACCCATGCTTCTAATTAATTGTTAACTACAATTATTATTATTAATAATATTTTAGCATGCACCCAAATCCTCAACAAATGCAAACAATCGTGTGACAGCTTGGGGTACAATACAATGTATGTAACTTTTGAAGACTGAACCTTCAAAGATGAATGGACAGATCAATGTATGTTTATTCTTCCTGCAGGAAGTTTAAAACCAGTTTGTCTCATATGTTCCAAAACCATGGTGCTAACTAAAGCAGTAATGTGAAGCACCACTAAGAGATAAAACACGTTGTTAGAGCAAACATATCCGCACCAGTCCAAGGTGAGGGCATGTAAAATACCAGAAATGAGAGTGTTATGCGCTCAAATCAAAGTGTTGAGTAAAAGTGATGTTATGATCAGTCATGTGCCAGATATAATAATCTACTTTAAACAAGGAGTGCATTTGGCTTGGTGATAGTGTCACCAAGGCATAAGATTTTATTTATTTGTATTAAGAAGTTAGGCAGAGAGTCCTGACAAACAGAAAGGCAGGCAGACATGTACGTAGGCTCTAACCTAAAATAGAAATATTACTGATTACATTAAAAACTGATCAGCTTATTTTTGTAGCTTTAACCTTTTAACTATTTCTAAAAACTCTTTTCCCGTCAACAACGGGTACTATCTCTAGTTACGTAAATAACTAAAATAAATTCAAAAAGTTTGTCATTGTGTCTAGACTTGCCACTTTCACTATAGCGTTACCTCAGAGGTAGCAGGAGGTTGTGTGCCTCACACTTAGTTCACAGCAATTGACATGGCCAAGGAGATAGAAAACATACGGTTTATTGTCTTAGTGGAGCAGCAAATGTTTAGTTAAAACTGAGTATAGGTTAAATGTTAGCCGATAACTGCTAATTGCTAATGGCTAACTTAACTCTTTTAAGAGCTAAAGAAGGCTCGAGTTTAGACAGTTAGCATTTCCACTACATGCTAGCCGAACCTAATGTACTGTAGCATCTAAAACGACACCCAGGGAACAGCTCTGCTGTACTGATGATGAGTAATATTAATGACGTCATCGTGAATGACCGATCGAACATATTTCATTTATTTTGTTTGTCAGAAATGCCGGTGCATTCATAAAAATACAAGTCTGTTTCATCACAGAACTGTCGAGGACATTAAATGCATATGTAAAAGATTTTTAATTTTAAACAATCATTAAACAACTTATTACACTCACTGAAGTTAGCAAAGCAGCATGTGGGACATGACAAGATTACACACACCCAGTCAATGTGAAGTATATAAAATTAGGGAAATATATTTAAAGAAACTGATCATCGGACTGATGTGTGTGGAAATGGTTCATCATTTATAATAAAACCTCAAAATTAGTGTTGATGACTGAGGCAGTCCTGACCTACAGCAGCTTGTTTGCCTCCTGACAAGAAAACAAGAAAAATTTAAATAATAAAAAAGTTTGGTTAAAACTGAGAATTTTGATTTCCTTGTAATTTACCAGTGAAAGAATGGGATATATTGATATTTTTATTTCTGTGGTGCATTAGCGATGATCAGATAGATATTTTATTATTTATATAATTAATTAATGTGCAAAATTAATAAAGAAAATATTATTGGTTAATATTAGTCATTAATATCTAATCAAAGCTATACTGGCTCTTTATCATTTGACATTGTAGGCCTGTAACAGTGGCAGCGGCTCACTAGAGGGCGCTCGGGAGCCTTCCAAGAGATTTTGAGTGTAGATTTTGTCTTTAAACATTAGTTTCTTTCTTTCTTTTTTAAACATACCGGTGTTTAGTGAGTGTACAGTAGCACATCCCTACATACAACATTTTCCACCAGCCACCACTGCTGTACATACAGTACTTAGCTAATGTTTACTATATTGCTATAACATAAATATGTTTATCTCTCTCTCTCTCTCTCTCTCTCTCGCTTTCAGTGTGTGTGTGTGTGTGTGTGTGAAGCAGAGAGGGGGTGCTTCACACACACACAATGCACGCACTCTGCATCGTAAGCGAGAGAAACACAAAAACACACACAGCACCTGCGAGCATAAACGGAAACACATCTGTCGGGATTTATTTTAACTTTTTTTTTAAACGTAAAGTACAGGTTAATTTGTTTTATTTTTACTTTATATTTTGTGTGAATTATTTTTATGTATTTATTTTTTGGGCTGTGGAACGAATAATTTGAATTTCCATTTTTTCCTATGGGAGAATTTGCTTTGGTTTACGACTGTTTTGGAATACGAGCTTCTGGAACGAATTATGCTCGTAATCCAAGGTTCCACTGTAACACTTTAATGTACATGCTAATTTAGTTTGTTTCGGTTGAAAATTAAGATTTTTCTCTTGTAGTTAAAATTTCTTTAATTCCCAAATCAGATTTGGACATGTGAATATTAAGTTTGAGAATGTCTGTCCTAGATCGTGATATCAGTCTCATCTAAATGTTTTCTAGGTATAGTATCTCATTAGCCCTCTGCTATAACACATTTATTCCCAGAATTTTTTATTCTTCCCCATTATTCTTTATTTTCCCCATTTCTTCGATCATAGACATCTAGTCTCTCAGGCTCTAAGGAAAAGCAACGTATCGAAATTCATGATGGTATCTGTATCGAAGCAAAAACAAACAAACAAAAAAACAATCAGAATGAAGAGGGTTCAGGGTTTTTTTTCCTATTTGAAAAGTAATAGCCATTGTAAGCATACCAAATATCTTCAACTAAATGAAATACATTTGTGACTTGCAGGTTTTGACTTTTGGCGGGACAGCACGAGTCTGACAACAGCCGAGTGTCTGCGCAGCAGTCTATATTCGAGAGAGATGATGAAGAGATTGCGAGGCGAACCAGGGAGGAGGGCCATGTGGACGTGATATTTCCAGGGCCAGTGACACATCATAACTGTTGTATTTTCATCTGTGAACTCCTTAAGTCTGTCCTGTACCAGAGACAACAGCTGCCCATGACATATGACCAGATGGTCTCCTCCCGAATGCAGCAGCTTGCAACAACACAGGTAAGAGAAAAACACATACAGTATATTTAAACGCAGAGAATAAGCTGAACAGTGCTGTAAAATGAGTTCAGTTATGATGTACAAATATTAGGCTCATGACTACTATTTTCTGCCCACAGCTGGAGGAAGGAGCTGTTAGGAATACCATCAAGTCATCAGAAGACTTAACTTGGCAGCGGTGCGAGCGTACACTCCAAGATCTGGAGGAGGTGCTTGATCACCTGGAGGAGTTACGTCCCCAGTGTGCTCTTCATGCTTGGAAGCTCTGTGATCCTTCCCACCGAAATATACGAGATCGACATGGAGGCTTTGGTGCGGGAAGGCAGTGTGAGGAGTTTGAGAACTTCCCTGTGTTTGCAGCAGATGTTTCACACCCTTTTCTTGGCAGATTTGCTCTCTGACGTTAAGCCAGCGCTTGCTCATCGTAACTGTGGTGTGGAATGGTTTAAGCCTAAGGTTGACTTCAGGCTTCCCACTAATGTAAAGAGACAGGTGATAGTTTTAGCCAGTGGTGGGTCTGAAAGTGGCCAAATGAAGGCTGACCCTAGAATCAGGGATGATTATATTTGGTTTCAAACACCTGTAGCGATTAAGGGATTCTGTAAATAGCATAGGTAATAGCATAGGTGAGATTCAGTCTATGTACAGAGTTCCGTTTTAAAATAAGAAAACCGTAAAAGAGGTTCTCTCACAAAAAAATAAAAATACATTTTGTATTATGTTGTACTATATTGTTATATTGTATATAGTTTTATTATGTTTAAAATATATATGTATATGTTCTTTTGTACTGGTCTGGAAAATAAGTTCAACAATGTAACAAGTTCATGTCAAACCGAGACTTTTGATTGCACAGAATGTCAGAACACAGTTCTGAGATTCAAAACTTCCTTTATTTTTCTATATAATCTCCAGCTACACTAATGCATTTATCCCAAGGTTCACGGTCTCATCTCCGTACTGTGGTTGAAGTCAATGTCAATTGATTTTACTCCTTGATCCATCACAAGTCCCAGTTTGAATGGAACATCCCTTGTACATTAAACAATAGCCTAAGTTTTTTACAAAGAGAAAAGTCTACGATCATAGATAGATCTTATCTATCTGTAATCATCTGTCTATTCTCTGCTACTTCGCTATGCAGGTGGAAAAAATTACCGAAGGCACACTGTAAAAGCAACCCAAGAAGTGGACTGTTATACAATGACTACAGTAAGTCAGTCACCTGACATGAATAAAAGATGCCAGTCCCATGTTTTGAAACATGTTTGTTCCTTATTTAACTAATACAGGACGCTATTAGTTCCATACTGTATTTTTGATAATCAGTTCAGTGAAATCTGTGGGAGAGAAATATTACAGGTTAGCCGACAATGTGATTTGTAAGACACGAAACAGTCAGTGGATAAAAGGAAAACCCTCCTTCTCTCCTTCAGCATGTCTGTCATTTCTCTACCAAAACTTCTCATCTGGGGAAGAACTTGGCTGCAACACGCTACATGTTCAAGTCACACATTAGGATTGTCTGGACTGTTCTGTATGACACCCCAACAATGGCAGCAATGTTGTGGATTGTTTTTCCGACGGTCAACATGCTCAAGCTGCTGAATGTTTTCGACATTTTCGGGGGTTGAGCTCATTGAAGGTCTTCCTGATCTCTCGTCATCTTTCAGTAATTTTCTTCCACTTTTTAAACGTGCGTTCCACTCAAAACACCTCGAACAACTCATTGCAGCATCGCCATAAACTTACCGAATCAAGCCAAATGTCTCTGTGGCAGATTTACCCAGTTTCACAAAGAATTTCACGTTCACTCTTCGTTCTAACTTTCTGTCCATAATGAAATAGCAGACGTGGTAATGCTCGTGGTCAGAATAGCATCAGTTGCACAAAACTGATGTACACAGGACAATGTCTTTTGGCACATTGACTTATGAAGGTCAGTGCTCCCTGTGACTGTGAGTGCAGCCTTGTGCTGCCATCTGTTGGTTTGTTACAAAACTGGATACCATGTTGTATACTGTACAATCTCCACTATACAGTACAAAGACATCCTGTACGAATGTGTTTCCATCTTTGTGGCAACAGTTTGGGAAAAACGCACTTCTGCATGTTAAACAGCCTGTTCAAAATTTTCTGTCTGTCTGTCTGTATATCTGTCCATTCAGATTTTGTCACAGCCTTACGCAAAACTGGCTAAACAGAATTTAATTTAACTTTGCCAGATGTTAATCCTGTGCAATAAATGAAATCAAAATGTTGAGTAGAATTGAAATAATAAGCAGTTATAAACCGCAAGTTTTGGCAGCGTACTGCACATGCGTAAAACTGTGGGCGCATCTTAAATCGATTGCTGGACAGAATTTAATGGAACTTTTGCAGTACTTAGTTTAACCTGCACCTGCATAAGTGAAATCAAAATGTTGAGAATAAGCGATGTTATGAACAGTTATTTGCCGGATTTAATAATCTTTTAAAATAAGCCACTAATAAGTTACTTGCTTAATGTAAACAAACACCTGCACCAATAAATATTAATAAGAAAAGCTAAACTGAATAGTTTTACCGAATTAGTTCATATTTTCACTGCTGAAATAACAGCGCTGAAGTGGTATAAGTTAATTTTAATGAAATGGAGCTTGAAAAAAACTTGATCTTCATAATATCTCTTTTTTAGATTTCTCATCTGTGATTCACTCTCTGATTATCAAACAGTGAATTTGGAGTGTATTTGGCTGACAATGAAAGAAGTACAACTTAGCTTAAAAAAGGTGTAAGATACTTAACCTTACAAAATTTATTTTTTGTAGTAATAAATTAGGCAAGGAGTTCTACCATACAGAAGGACAGGCAGACATGTACATGGGCTTCAAACTAAAATAATAATATCACTAATTACATTAAAGCTGATCTGCTTATTTTTAGCTTTAACCTTTTAACTATTTCTAAAAACTCTTTTCCTGTCAATGACATTTACTAAAACTAGGAGGAAATAAAGAAAAAAACCTTTGTTGTTATAACAGAATAAAAGCATTACTTTACTTAATTAGTCAATGCTGTTAATGAGAGTCTTAAAAGCTTAACAAGAGAGTTTTGAATGAATGAAACACAACAAATGAGAGAAATCTAAACAATGGCAGGCTTTGTGTTTTTTATTTTATTTTATTGAGGGTTTGTGTTATTCCTACACAATAAACTATTGTCAAATGAATTGACTAATTAAACCTTGATATCAAAGCACATAGATGAAACAAGGAAAAACATGGACAAAACACTGAACTAAACTAAACTAATATATCAACACACACACACATTTGAAATTGTATTTTGTGTGTAAATATTGCCATATATTGTCATTATCTTTCAATAGTTTAGTTTAGTGTCTATTGAAATATAAAATGAAGTTAAACATGGATATAAAACACATGAATGAATCAATGATGAAAAACATTAAACTCTAAACTAAACTATTAAAAGATGTTGACAATACATGCAAATAAATCAACACAAAACACAATGACAACACAAAAAAGCGCTACTGTAAAAGAAAGTGTGTGTGTGTGTGTGTGTGTGGGGGGGGGGGGGGGGGGGGGGTGTTCATATAAAGTGAATTGGCTATGTAGGCTAGGCTACCTGATTAACTGTAGCTTCAGTGTATATAGTAATGAAAACGGCGTCGTTCGTTTACATCCCATTTATTTGCCCGCTCCCTGTATAAGCGCACTCCATCACGTGTAAAACAGCATCCACTGCACACTACCTAGTGCACTATATGCTTTATTTGCGACACAGCCAATAAGCTTCTCCTGTCGCGACCATATGGGACGCTACGCCGCTCCCTAAGGTGATTTGCCACGGCAACGCGTGCACGAGGAGGAAATGCGCGCTAAGGTACCCGGGAAAACTCACATGTCACGTCACGCGCTCCAACAAAGTGATGGTTTCAGTTTGGGAGGAACTCAGAGGTCTGAGACACTGGAGCGAAGGTCAGAGCGAGCATGTCGGCTTTGAGTGACTCGGGCTTTGAAGAGGAGCTGCAGAGCCCTTCTCCGTCTCAGCAGCACGTTACCCGGCCGTGGGCAGAGAGCGCGCGCGACACGCCGACACACTGCGACGAGAGCTGCTTCATCACCCAGAGCCACAAGCAGCAGCACTTCCTCACTCGAGACTGTCTGGCACGACAGCCACAGGTACACACGGGAGTGAGTTTATAAAGAAAACTTCCTTGTAGAAAAGTTTTTTTTTTTTTTTTAATTATACAGTCACTCAGGATGTTAAAGTACCATTTCATTCTGACCCATCAATCAGACCAGGACCAGATCAGAATCAGAATCAGACACCACTACACAAATAACCTACATTTCCTAAGATAACAACAGGAATAATTTGTTATTAAATAGACCTAGACTACAATTATGCTGTATTGTTATTTAATAAAAGGTAATTGAAGCAGGGGCACAGTGGCATAGTGGTTGGCAGTATTGCCTCACGCCTACAGGGTTGTAGGTTCGAATCTCACTCTTGTCTGTGGGCATGGAGTTTGCATGTTCTTCCCATGCTATGTGGGTTTCTTCAGGATTTCTCCCACAGTCCAAAACATACAAAAAAGATTAATTGCCATTCCCAAACTGCACACTCCTCAGGGTGTACACTACAGTAAGTCTCCTGGAATAGGCTCCAGTCCCTGTGTACACAGGATAAGTGTTATAGAAGATTAATGAATGAATGATTGCAGCCTTTAACCTTTCAGGTTGGTGATTTGAATCTCACCTCTGGTCTGTGTGCATGAAGTTTTCATGTTCTCATTCATGCTTTATGGGTGCTCAGGGTATGCAAGGTTCCTCCAACAGGCCAGAGGCAATCACTGTACTCTGATTGGTGCCCGCTGGGTGTGTAAGTGTGTGTTCCTGTGTGCCCCAAGTTTTCTTGACTAGGCTCCAGGCCCTCTTCACGACCCTACACAAGATAAATGGTATGGAAAATGAATGGTGAAATGAAACACTTGTTGCTGTTACTAGAAAATGATCAACGGTGCTATCAGTTAATCCGCTCACTCATACCACCCTTTCTTTAATTTTTTTTTTCATATAAGTGCATGCCGCCATGCCACGCCACAGCTGGACACAATGCCACCTCAGAACTCCAGGGTCACAGCTCTGACTCATGGTTTTGGTGATAGTTTGTTTCACTACAGATTCTCCCCATGTTCCTGTGGGCTTTTTCTGTTTTTATCTTGGTCTGGTGGTGCATTATTAAGGAGTGCAGTTACTGCTTACAAAACTCTCAACCATATTGAGCCTTTTGTACAAGGAGAAAAGTACAAAAGAACTTGTATCTAATAGGAGGAAAAAGTACATTGAAGAAAAAAAAACTTTTGAGTCTCACATGAGTTTGGTGAGAGTCTATGCAGGTAAGTTCAAGAAGGATCACTGTTAGACAAATACTTTGTTTCTTTCATTGTAAAATAAATGTCAAAATAATAATAATTATTATTATAATAATGAAAATTATCATAATATATTATAAATAAGCAAGCCACTGTGTGAGTTGCCTACCTGCTGTGTCATGATTGGTTAGAAGAATTCTATCTCGTATTTGATTGGTTAGAAACCCAGCGCACGGAACCAGGCTGTTTTTAGAGCAGTTTAGCACTCTCATTCACTCACTCATCGTCTATACCACTTAATCAGGGTCGTAGGGCCCAAGAGACTTGGACATAAGGCGGGGTACACCCTGGACAGGGTGCCAATCCAACACAGGGGACACACAAATACACATACTCATTCACACACTATGAGCAATTTGGGAACGCCAATTAGTCTAATCTGCATGCCATTGGACTGTGGGAGGAAACCAGAGTACCCGGAGAACACACACCAAGCACAGGGAGAACATGCACACAGAGTCGGGAATCAAACCCGGAGCCTGGAGATGCAAGGCGACAGTGCTAAACACTAAGCCACCATGCAGACTCAGTTTACGGACAGCATTTTTAAATTATTAAATCTCAGTGTCACTCTAAACCACAATTATAGCATATATGGCATATTTATATGTACAGTAGAATTAATGAATTTATAGATTTTGTTGTTTGGCTGCTGTTGCCGATCCGCACACACCTTGGCACAGGTTTTATGCTGAATGCTCTTCCTGCATCCATTTCAATTACCATTTCCAAATAAAAAACCTAAACTGTGAATGTTATATGAATGCTTTCACAGATAACCGCTGAAGCACGCTGTAAACTGGTGAGCTGGCTCCTAGCCGTTTATAAACACTTCAAGCTCTCGTTCGAGTCTTGCTGCTTGGCCGTGAACATCATGGATCGTTTTCTGGTCACAACATCAGTGGCAGCAGATTGCTTCCAGTTACTCGGCGTGACGTCTTTACTGATTTCAACAAAGCATGTAAGTTTTAAAGAAGGATGATCATCAGGCTTCTTTTAACCTGACTACTGTAAATCACAGGCTTTACATTAAAGTAGAAAATAGCATTTAGCTGTTTATTGCAAAGTTTTTAGCTGGGGTTGTAACGACCTGCTGCTGTTGTTGATTACAACTGCATGCACTGTATTACAGTGGGTCTATGGGCCAAGATGAAAAGAGGCACCAAAATATTTGCCTGATTATTTTTTAGGTTACACAGGGATCCTGCAATGTGTGTCAAGCAAACGAATGAATGTATTCTGAAATGCTGTATATGCCAGCTGCCACTAGGCTGTGCTGAGTGCCTGGTGCATGAGTGTCACTCGGAGAGCTAATGACAGTAAATATTTTCTTTCTTCTCGAAGCTAATGCAGTGGGTTGATGACTGTCCCCAGTAACAAAGAAAAACATATGACATTAACATAAACTATTATAATGATTTGCATTTTTCACATTTTGCAATAAATGCCATACAATAAAATACATGTGTATTTTATTTTGTTACTGCTACCATTTTCTGGTGAGTGAATACACAAGGACTTTTACCTAGTCACATAAAACGTGCATTTGAACATTACAGATAAATAAAATGATTATTGATGTGTGTTGTGAATCCCTCAGGTTGAAGTTTGCTCCCCACGTATTAAGCAGCTGCTCTCCCTCTGCTGTGACGCTTTCTCCAGAGAGCAGCTCTGCAATCTCGAGTGCCTCATTCTCCTTAGACTCAACTTCCGCTTGGCTGCACCGACTCTCGCCTTCTTCCTCGACTACTTCATCAGTCATGAGTTATCCAGATATGCGATCAGAACAAAGGAAAAAATCCCAGATGAAGAAAACAAATTCAGGAGCTGGAAAGCCGCTGAAGAGCAGCTCTTCAGTGTGAAGAGGTATAAATGTTTAGTTGGCAAAGTGTGCGAGCTGAGTCTGGCAGACTACGCTTTCAACAAGTACCCACCGTCTGTTATAGTACTAAGTGCTATAAATCTGACAAAGGACCTGTTAAGGAGACAAATAAAAGAATCCTCAGTCAAGAACACCAGACTGTCAGAGATGTTCGACTTTGTCAGTGTTGCAGATAACAACTCGCATGGTTTGGACGATCCTACTATAATTCAGCAATGCACACAAGAGCTAAAGTTATTGGTGTCTCTTAATGAAGAGTCAGTCCAGGACTTAATAACTCTCTGAACCAGTGGCAGTAATCTGAGCAGTCAACTTCAGAATTATTTTGTTTATTATCTATGAAGGATAGTACAGTTACAATTCAAATATTTCAATTCATGATGCATTGCTGAGTTAAAAAAAAATGCTAATTACTGCATTTTCTGGTAAAATGTGTTGATTTTTGACATTTCTATTTATTAATGAAATATAATTTTGCACTTACACCTTTGCTGACATTAATGTGGCTGCTTATTAGATCCAGTATCGGTCTAAAGACAGTATCAGTCTAAAGTTTGGAAACAAGTTTGGATTTATCTTCTACATTCTAGAACAAACAATATTGGATTTTTTCCCCCCAAAACAGTATTGTCAAGTCTATTTGCAAAACCCATCAAGCACCATGATGAAGCTGGATCTCATGAAGACCTTCCCAGTTCAGTTACAGTGCATCCAGAAAGTATTCACAGCGCATCACTTTTTCCACATTTTGTTATGTCACAGCCTTATTCTAAAATGGATTTTTTTTTAATTCTCAGAATTCTATACACCCCATAATGACAACATGAAAAAAGTTTACTTGAGATTTTTGCAAATTTATTAAAAATAAAAAAATTAAGAAAGCACATGTACATAAGTATTCACAGCCTTTGCCATGAAGCTCATAATTGAGCTCAGACGCATCCTGTTTCCCCTGATCATCCTTGAGATGTTTCTGCAGCTTAATTGGAGTCCTATATGGTAGAGAGGCCAGAGAGTCTCATCAGACCCGAGAATTTTGTTTCTCATGGTCTGAGAGTCCTTCAGGTGCCTTTAGGCAAACTCCATGTGCCTTTTCCTAAGGAGTGGCTTTCGTCTGGCCCCTCTACCATATACTGTAGGCCTGATTGGTGGATTGCTGCAGGGATGGTTGTCCTTCTGGAAGGTTCTCCTCTCTCCACAGAGGACCTCTGGAGCTCTGACAGGGTCACCAACTGGTTCTTGGCCACCTCTTTGACTAAGGTCCTTCTCCCCCGATCGCTCAGTTCAGATGGCCGGCCAGCTCTAGGAAGAGTCCTGGTGGTTTCGAACTTCTTCCACTTACGGATGATGGAGGGCACTGTGCTCATTGGGACAAAAGTGATGTGCTGTGAATACTTTCCAGATGCATTGTATAGTTACCAGCCTCAGAAAGCACCAATTAACAAACAGCACCTCAGATTAGAGCCGTTATGAAGACTTTACAGAGCATAAGTAAAAGACACATCTAAATATCAACTGTTCAGAGGAGATTGCATATTTTGGATTCCTTCAACATTGTATTACAATGTAGATAGAAATAAAAATCAGGAAAGGCAAGTTATTGCACGTTATAAGGTTTGTCCAAACTTTCGACTGGTAGCGTAATAATATAAAACTTAATCCTGGTAAATATACTGCAGTTTTTTTGTTTGTTTGTTTTTATTAAAAATGGATGATAGAAAACACCTCATACTGTATGTACTGTGGCATAACAAGCCACATTTTGGTCAACTTCACTAAATATGAAGAATTTCAAGGGACTTTATATACACTGTCTGGGGGGGGGAATGAAAATCTAAAGTAGTGGAAGTAAAATCTGTCTATTATGAAAACCTGAAAGGATAGTGCTGTACAGAAAAAAAAACATGAATGACCATGCTCAGAGATCGCTTAAATGCTTAAATGGGGAAGTTATATTATTAAAAATTTTACTCACAGCTTTGTTAAATAGAGAAAGCAAGCGCATTTCCATACACATAATGTGATGATGAGAACTCACAGGGTGCTGTGTGTCCATAAGAAAACCACTTGTTATTGAGACTCATTAGAGAAAAAGGGGCTCCAGTTTGTTAAAGTCCACTTTGTTATAAAGGGAGTATAAAGTCCAGATTGACTCTATTCCAGAGTGATGGGTAAGAAGCGAAGCACATACAGTAAAGTGATGCATCATCATGCATAGTGGTCACTGTACAAGTCTCTGGAGGCAGTGTTATGATCTGGGGTTTCTTTATCCGCTCATGTCTAGGCTCAGCAAGTCAGCTGATGACCTGAATGCACTGAATTACCACGTTATCACATCTGTGGAGTTTTTCTTCCTTGATGGCACAGTCATATTCTATGATTCAAATTGTAAAAGAGTGGGAGAATTAGGAATCATTTTCACACATAAACTGCCCAATATATTGTGCACCAGAATCAAAGCTAAACACAGTCGAAGGAAATATTAGAGTATGTTTTTTTGCCAGACAGTGTACTGTACTATAGAAGAATATAAAATCGTGTAATCATTGGTCAATGAAGTTTAATATACAGTATGTGATTAGGCAATTATGGGGGGAAGACCTATGAGGAACCAATCGTTGTAAATATATAAAAGAGATCACAGAATCTGAGCCATCGTGCCATACTGATTTATTATTCATGTGTTACTTTCATTGTAGTGTCACCGGATGTTCTTTTTCTTGTATTGTTTACAGCTTGTAGGATGATTATGCAGTCTGTAAAAATATTTGTCTGAACATCCCAAAAGGAGGACATGTATTTATAAATATATCACAGTTATTTTATTGAAGCACTTTATTATATACATAAGGTTTTAAAACTGAGTGGTACTGGATTCTTCTGTTACTGATAAATAGTACTGTATTTAAAGGGAGAAACAAATGGGCAACAAAAAAGAGAATAAAAGATGACTGATATACTATATGAGTATAGAACAATCCTCTGTATTGCAATATAACAAGCTGGTGATGATGCTAAGATGCTTAAAGAAGCTCTAAGGCAAAAACAGATCTATGCGTAACCACTCATGTCTGCTAATGTTTGAGGATGTGAGGAAATTTAATGTCTGCTTTGAATCCAAAGTGATTGGAGAGGGTTAATGGTGCTCTATAGATGTGGAATTAACAATCAATACCTATGCAACTCAAAATAAGTTTATTTGGACGATATTGATTATCTGTTTAAAAGTTTAATTAAGGAAATGCATGCAAAAATGACTTAATGTCGCTTCAAAGCTACAGTTCACACGTCTATTACACGCATTCTCTATTTGGAAAAACGAGTAAAGGAATTAAGTGCATGACGCAAAAGCCAGTCTCCTAGCAAATCAAGTAGCAACAAAGAGACAACAAAGTAAAATTTACTGACATTTCCAACTATTCATGGTGCATGCGAACAGATGTTGTTTTAATGTTCCTTAATTCCACTGTGAAATTGCACTGAAAGCAGATGGCTGATGAACTCATGACAGCTGGGGCTTGATCAAAAATACCAAAGTTTGCGTTGTGTGGAGGCTTGCCTCTGACCACAGCGTCAATCCTGCTATTTATCTTATTATCATCATGTGATGCTGTGCATGTGGAAACAGGAAGGTGACCTTATGAGCTGAGTGAAAACAATGTGAAATATTCTATTTATTTGGTAGATAATCCATCATCCTGTGCATTTACTGATTGCCATTCCGTTGAAAATGTTTTCCATACACTTGGATGTCACAAGTATTTTTCTTTTCTCTTAAACAGCCACTGAGAACTTAGGAATACCACTTAGCTAGGAGATTAAGTCCAGACTAAACTATTTGAATGTAAAATTAGGCAGTGGGATCGTGTGCACCTGTTTTGTACGCAATGTAATCAGTTTAGAAAATGTTGGAGCCCCGGGCAGGAGATTGTCACAAATTGTATTTTCATTGGTGTGTTGTGATTTTTTAGATGTTAGCCCAGCGAGAACCTCCGAATGCTAAGGTCACACATGATATGTTGGGTTTCATTTACTTTTTCAGTGTTAATGTTGAAATAGGCCATCTAGGATCAAGTTAAAGTTCAGCTAGTGGGGTTACTTGGAAATTTGTTGTTTTCAGATACTTTACTTAAATGCTAAATAAACTTAACATTTTATATAATCTGGCGCGTTCCTTTTTTCCATTTCATTCTCAGTAAAGAATGTGTATAACAAAAATCGTACTGAAGAGACATCAACAGTATGCAATAGACCATATTCCATAAACCCCAGTATGCATACAGTATAAACTGGCCAAAAGTTAATGTATCAGATTTAGTCTCCCTTTGCTGTTATTATAACCGCCACTCCTCTGGGAAGGCTTTCCACTAGATTTTGGAGTGTGGCTGTGTGGATTAGAAGTGCATTAGTGTGGACAGACACTGGTGGTGGACAAGGAGACCTGGTTATCAGTTAGCATTCCAGTTCAGTCCAAACATGTCCAGTGTGTATGAGTTCAGGGCTCTGTACAAGAAACTTGACACATCGTATTTACATGGAGCTTGCACAGTGGTAAAGTCATGCTGGAACAGTTTTGAGCCTCCGAGTTTCAGCACAGGGACATTCTAATGCTACAGCATTTCCTCACACCTCTAAGGCTAGTGGTTCATATCTGATCTGTGTGTGCAGTTTTGTGTATTTCTTCCAGGTACGCCAGTGTCTCTCACAGTCCAAATACATGCAATGCAAGTTCATTGTTGTTTCCCAATTGTCCACAGTGTATACGTGGGTGTATGAGTGTGGGTATGTATGTGTGTGGACTTGTGCCCTGTGATAAGATGGCACCCCATCTAGGATGTACCCCACTTTGTACTCTGGGAGAGGCTCCAGGCTCTGCTCGGCCGTACACAAGATAAGTGGTGTGGAAAATGGATTACTAGTGATCCAGGTTCACTGTAAGGCATACATATCAGTGTTGTCATGTTTCCAAGATAATGTGCATTATTTAATTTATTACTGAAATATTACGCATGTTTTTTCTGAGGTTTTAATGCAATCCTACCAGGTTTGCACCTTATCAGTTACTAATACTAATGCGCCCTGATTGTAGTGACCAAACCAAAACACGTTTTTTAATATCAAAACCACTGTGACCTAAACATTAAACAGGTTACCAGATACCTTGGACACATAAATGCCAAAACAGATCAAGATCTTCATTTTATCTTCCCATCAAACATCACAACAGGGGAATTGTGATATCAGTGTTATTAACTATGGCCATATATTATGGGGCATATTCTATGTCACGTTACAACCACAAACATAAATGAATGTTATTGGAATTTTACATGTGAAAGACCAACACAAATTGAAAAAAATTGTTCAAGGAGTATTATTTTAGTGAAAGGATGTCATTATCAACTTTTATGTCATACTGTGAGCGTGTAGTCAGACGTTCCTCACCGACTATAACAGAGGCAGCGTTGTCTCCAATGAAAACAGGTCAAGCACATAGCTACTGAATCCCCAGTGTACTGTACGGCCATCCCTCACCGTGTAACAGAAGGCGCTGTCATCAACGCAACAGTTGACGTCGGCTGTGTCATATTGTGAGGCAATAATACATCTAACGTTGAAGCAGTGCGAGGAGTGGCAGCGAGTTGACCACACACTCCACTCAAAGGTTGAGCGCAGGGGGGTGGAACCGCGCGTAACCTCTAGTAAAGACTTTGCATATTCTGTATAATAATAATATATAATAATAATAATTATATATTTTATATATTTCTATTTTTATTTTATTTTAATATATATATTTATATATTTATATTTATATATATATATTTATATTTTTAATATAAACTCATAAATGTGTGGATTGCACATCCCTATTTCCCCCCCCCCCCGCAGTTTTCTTTTATTGCAGTAAACTGTTTCTATCTTCCAATTCTACCTTACACTATCTTTCCATCCAGCTCACAGACAGTTGTACTGTATAAGCATTTCACTGCATTTGAAACTGTGTATGGTTGTGTATGTAACAAATAAAATTTGAGTTTTAATTTGACATTTTTTCTGAGGTGGGATTGTTTTTTGAGTATTTCAGACATTTAGCATAAGCTGGATATATATAAAAAAAGATATATACACTCACCTAAAGGATTATTAGGAACACCTGTTCAATTTCTCATTAATGCAATTATCTAATCAACCAATC
>JAQQZT010000014.1:7041618-7081832 GCA_030068275.1 Clarias platycephalus
CACACACACACACACACACACACACACACACTCACACACACACACACACTCACACACACACACACACACACACACACTCACTCACACACACACACTCACTCACACACACACACACTCACACACTCACTCACACACACACACACACACACTCACTCACACACACACTCACTCACACACACACACTCACTCACTCACTCACTCACTCACTCACTCTCTCACACACACACACACACACTCACTCACACACACACACACACACACACACACTCTCACACACACTCACTCACACACTCACTCACACACACACACACACACACACACACACACACAGATTGAGGACATTAGAGAGAGAGTTTCCCTAATGTCTTGGCTGAAAGGTCTGTAATTATACTGCAGTATATAGTTATACTGATGTGTAACTGATGCATTTTCCTTTTTGCTCCTAATGCCCTCCACCTTTTTTTTTTTTTCTTTTTTCTTTTTTTTCCACAATGTGTCTGGTTTAAACAGAAAGCGTCTGTCTGCTTTAGTTTAGTCAAAGTTTTACAAGGTAAATCTGTTAGCCGGATTAAAGACCCAGAAAACACACACTGGAGAGTTTGTGTCATTTCCCCTGGTATGATCTCCACACACGTACATACACATATATACACATGCATGCGCACACACACCTGCATTTTGGACTGGTGTAAGCGGTTAGTCATGACAGATGAGTGCTTGCTTGTCGTCGCAGCGTTTAATACTGTTGGAGCAGGTGGTCAAGGTCAGTGTCAGGTGTTGCAGAAACAGACAACCAGCCTAATGTTGTGAAAACGCTGATCTTGTGAGTGATTATCCCTCGCAAACACACAGTCTGTTCATGTGACACACCTGTTCTTGTGTAACAATTCTTCCCAGTCAGTCCTCCACAGTTGTATAAATGAAATGAGATTATGCACTTCAAAACCAGGTGTGTTGGGAAAAATGACTCACTTCAGAATTGCCATCCCTGGGCTTTATGAGATTCAGGATGAAAACTTATTTTCCGTAACGTTTTAATGGCTTCTTCTCCGTTGCAAACAAATACCAAATGTGTGAGGAGAATAAAACATAACAGTGCATGCTTTTACACAGGAAAGGAGCCTAATCAATGACAGGAAGGTGTTATGAGGCCCGATGAAGTGATGTGGACTTGCTGTTCCCCCTCTCGACTATTCTCCCATTACAGCACGTCCTGAAACATTTTATTCCTCTTAAACCACACCAACTTGCCAGTGATTGCGGTTTCTTCATGAAAGTCACATTAAGTATAATTAACTAGATGTGAATGATTCAGTGCTATAGAAATGATAACGTATTAATAGAAGAATGTTTTAGAAAACACACTAAGATCTGTCGTACAGATGCACCTGTGGACTGGGCGGTTGTTATAGCACTTAGTACTATAGGTACAGTAGGTGTGTGTGTATGTGTGTGACAGATAAAAACATTGTCCTCAGTATCTTATCTGGTTTTAATGGTATACTTTAACAGGTCAGATACTGTAGGTTGCTGATAATCAGGTTTCAGATCTGCTTTAAACCTACTGTAGTAAATCTCGCCTCAGCTCTGTGTGCATGTCTCTGCTTGGTGGGTTTCCTTTGTATATGGTTTACATCCATAGTCCAAAGACATGCAGCTAAGGCTAATTGGTATCCCCAATTGCCCATAGAGTGTGTGTATGTGTGTGTGTGAATGACAATCGCGCATCAAGCTGGCAGTGCGACCCCCTTAAGTAACTGCCACAAAAAGAACGGATATATCATCAGCTAGTGGAGTATTCGGATGGACCAAGGTTCTGTAATGCCTCCACAGACATCACAGTGGGGACTGGGTAGAAACTTCAAACTTTTAATTCATTCCCAGATTCAGATGGACAGCAATAAACTGAAGCGTTCTTTGTTCAGAGGCAGTCGTCTGGTCTGATTCTTGTTTAGGTTAAAGGAGGGATATTATGCAAAATTCACTTTTTTAGTTATGTTCACTTCTAATCGGTGCATACAAACAAGCAAATTAGATTTATTTCCGTAATGTGACATCATATGAGAAGGTACGCTCCCCCAGCTTAATGGTCAGCTTTGCTGTCTTCTGTTGGTTTTGACTCAGCAGTCATTTACATGGACACTCAAACTGTTCACCTGGAAATAAAGGATGTTTGAGGTAGAACAAAATGCGTTATCTGAGGTGTATTTCATCTGGTACATTAACACACACATTCTGGGGTTCCTGAACTTTGTCATTTTTAATTTTATTAATTTATTTATTTTCCCCCAGGATACACCGAAGGAAATCGTGGATAAGTCTGAACGCCTTGAGAAACTCCACCGCCAGACCCTGAGTAAAGAGGCCCCTAGAACAGGTCAGTTAACCATCAACACAGCGTAAAGAGTTCGCCCTGCTCCACATGGTGCCCTTGACTCTTTAACAGACTACAAAGCTAACTCGACTGGATGGAGTTGAGCAGCTCTCACCTTACAGTCGGCTGCATGTGATGTGTGTGTGTATATATATATATTTCTCTTTAGGCAGTGCGAGTAAATGGAGGAGAGAGCTCTGTATAATATTCTGGCTCGTGTCAGGGTTGTGTTTCCTGATGCCAGTCTAACGTGTGCTGCTGTAATAAACCAGAACGATTGTTTACATAAGGGGGTGAATTTATTACCATGTTTTTAAAGTCTTCTCATATTCCCTTGCAAATGACAACTTTTGAAATGTTTCACATGTCTAAATCCTGTAGATTATACGCTTTATTACGGGCCTGGTGCTCGTGCGGTTGGAGCCGTAGTTTGTTTAGAGGGTGTAGTCCCGGCTCGGTGGGAACGGCCACCTCTGTACGCGCAAGACGTTCAACCGACGCTAGTCATTAAATGACCATAAATAATCGCTTACTTTATGCTCGATTACATCTTTTCAGGTTCACTTAAAATCGAAGAGTTCACTACCTCGTCGGTTTCTCTTCACTAGCCATATTTAGCGTGTTTAGGTAACATCTTTCTGCAAGACCTTTGATACAGTATGTGTGGTTCTGCTCGTCTATCCTTAGCTCCTCTTCTAACCAGTAATTTTGCTCTTTTTTTTTTTTTTTTTTTTTTTTCTCCTTCTGCTCCAAACTTGGCCTGAGACAGTTTAGGAAGTCAGTGTTTGTTATTCGATGAGACACAAAGAAACAGGAAGTTTGGGGCGAGGACTGGGAGATGTGGAGGTGAACACGCTGAATTTCACACTGAAGAAGACTGGTGTCTTCCTCATAGACCTCACCTACACGCTTTAACATGCTCTCATTTGTGTAGGTAAATTTTTTGTTGTTGTTGGACACGTGAAGTACGTGAATATGTGGATAAACAAACCGTGCTTGAAAGCCAACAATCTGACCGTTTAATCATAAACAGCTGATTACTGTAGCAGTGTGTTCATTCCGAAGTTTACACGCTCTCAGAGCACTCCCACTCGGAGTGATGTTTTTTTGTTGTTGTTTTTTGAAGGAAATCCTTTCCACGCTATCACAATATAGGAATCTGGAAGGATGTTTACATTTCAGTGTGATCTTTAGCCTTAAGTACACAGCTAAAGAAACAGCAGAGGAGTCTGAAACATAAAGCGAAACTTCCTCAAGTGCTTAAGGGGTCCATGTGTAGATCTGTCCTACAAGCTTTAAATAACGCGCGCCCGACCCCTGTGTCAGAGAACTCGTGTTTAATCTGTTCAGTGTATGATTGGCTAACGTGATCAGGATCTTGAAGTCCAGCAGTACATTTTCTTCCCCTTCGCTTTGGCTAATTCGGTGTGATTTGAATTCCCACTGTGATTTCTAAAAATAGCTCTGTTTAGAATAAACACTGGCTGATGGCTTGCTGGCTTTCATGGGAACTTCGGGAAAATTCACCAAATGTATTAAATCAATCATGACACCTTTCAGTTTGTTCATTTTAAATGAGATTTTTCGAGTTCTCACGCACGCATTTTCCTCTACGTGCTTGGCTGACCACTGGGGCATTTCTCCTGAAACCTCAGAGCAGCAGGTGTTCCTCTTATTTAAATCTGTTCTCAGAGCCGCACAATGAAACCAGCGAATGTGCAAACAGCAGTCAACAAGTCATTATTTAATTTTAAGGGATATGGAGACGGTGGCATAATGGCTTATTGGTTAGCACTGTCGCCTTGCACCTCCGGGGTTTGGTTTTGATTCCCGGCCAGGGTTCATTCCGACCCCTGTGTGCATGGAGTTTTCCATGATCTCCCCGTGCTTGGCTGGTTTCCTCCTGGTACTCCGGCTTCCGCACACAGTCCAAAGAAATGCAGGTGAGCTAATTGGCATTCCCAAATTGCCCATAGTGTGTGAGTGAGTGTGTGTGCCCTGCGATGGATTGGCAGCCTGTACAGGGTATATCCATACTCATGCCCTAAGTCTCCTGGGATTGGATCCTGGCACGTCCTTGTCCCCATGTGACCCCGTGTACGGGATGAAGCAGTGTAGACGATGAGGAAGACAATGGAGACAATTGTACCTTTTAATTAACCTTTACATTAGTTCCAGATGTTGGGAAATCCAATCCTAACCTCATACATCTACTCGCTCATCCTTTCTGACTGTACCGGTTTAAACCATGTTTAATATTTGTGTGTATTTATAACACAGACTGTCTCTGACTGTCTCAACCAATAACAGAAGACGATCAAGCTGCCATGATTTTGTCACGAAATTCCACAAGATCTCAGCTTCCAAGAACCGGGAACTTTGCTGGGAAATCATGTAGTGTGTGGTTTCATGACCGACGGATGATCCAAAACGGCAAAGCTATGAAATTGGTCCTTATATCCAGAGTCTAATGCCTGTTGTGTGACCTGGGTATAACCTGACTGAGACCACTCGTCTGACACTGGCTTCTGCTCCAGTTTGCTCTCTCTCTATATATAATGCAGCAATTGTTTAACACGGTGGCTTTGTTTATGCAGAAGGAAAACCATGTGCGTGGGGTTTGGCAGTCTCTATGACAGCCAGACATATTTTTTTTTCATAGTTTTGTCATACAGTAAATGATTTGATTGCTATTTCTGTTTTCATCAATAACCTGCACGTGTCTGCTGCACGAATACTTACAGAATATTTAAATTAAGTGTGTTACCTTATTGGCAGCACGGTGGTTTAGTGGTTTGCACTGTGGCCTCGCACCTCCAGGGTCCAGGTTTGATTCACGTGTGCATGGAGTTTGCATGTTCTCCCCGTGCTTGGTGGGTTTCCTCCGGGTACTCTAGTTTCCACCCACAGTCAGAAGACATGCAGATTAGTTAAAGTGCCATTCCCAAATAGCCCGTAGTGGGTGAATAAGCGAGTAAGTGTGTGTGTATATACCGTATGTAAACGTTTTTAGGTGTTTTTTTCTTTTGCACAGCATATCTCAACCAAGTGGTGGAGATGGCTTAATCAGGATGCAGTCAACACATTTTTTATAATTTTATATGATGGTGTTTTACTGACCTTTTGCAGTGACGTGAATACAATTACATCAGTCAGAGGCTACTGCTGTATGTATTAACATTTATAATTAGCGATGATAGAAGTACAAAATGTAACAATTGATAGCTTTTGTTCTGCTGACTATTTTCATGTGCAGTATGTTGTGGCGGACTTTGTAACATATTGAAAATCGAAACAAGCTTGTGAAATTGGATGAAGAATGTAGTAAGGATATTAATGAAGTTTGATTTGTTATAGCGTGAATTGCTCGGTCTCCTAGTGATTTAATTACCTCAATCATTGCATATGTTGCAAATGAGACGATGCTATGGAGTATGCTGTGCTTTACATTATAATAAAATGTTTGCAGGTCATTTAAATTAATGCTGACCTTTCGAGTTTTCTAATTTATCACCAACAAATTCTTTGGAGTAAAGTCCCGAATATGGTAAAATGGAAAGCTAGTGCTCTATGTGGGGTGTACAATCACTTGTTCTGCACACCAAGTAGTGCCCTTGATCAGGAGTTGGAGAGAGATTTGGGATTTGTGTTAGAAGTTTGCTTTGTTGCTTGTGTCAGCCATGAAACACATGATTCTGCGCCCCCTGGTGCGAGGTCGCACAGAGCGTCTAGACGACAGCACGCAAGACAAGAAATCTAAGCAAAAACGTAACGTTAATGACCATATTAAAAGATAAGTGAAAGAATGAGGTAATAATTCCTCTTGAATGTGGATGAATTGAATTGCTACTGAAAACCTCCAGGTGTTTAAAGTTGCTGTTTTTCCATAAATAATGGAATAATGGTGTAGTTGTTCAGAATTTTCTAGTGGTGGAGATGTGTAGAAGCATTTGAGGAAGGTTTGTTGTTTTCATAACTATATAGTAGAAAATGACTAAATGTGACCAAGGGTTTTCCGAGACTGTTGCATGTGTATAATTAACTGTCCAGTAGGTCTAGAGCTATTATAGTGCCATTGTACCAGCTGCCATATGGATCTCACCCTCAAATACCAGTTATATGAAACATTTGTACGTTTTTTAGGGAGTTGAAGTTAGAAAACGCTCCCATTTAAAAACAAAAGTTAGAATACTCTCATGAAAAAGATTTCCCATGAAGCTCCTGTCATGTACAGAAGCAGGTTCCATGTCACTGATTTGCGTTTGCGCACCACACTGTAGCTCTGACAGACATTAAATCGACGTTTTGAAGCCAGCACTGTTGAAGAGCAGACTCTTATGCGTCTGCACAAACACCTGGAAGACGACCGCCAGCCGATGCAGCAATAAAGCGAGCGCATTCCGTGCTGCGCTCCTACGGCGATCTGAGCAGCAGCCGCGTAGACGAAACTGCGCTTCCTCTCTCAGCAGATGTGAAAAGCATCAGGCTCGAGTCCTCTCCTCTAAATGACAGGGATCTGCTCAGACACTTTATTACCTTCAAGGAGCTTGGAGTCTGCGCTCCGTACCGTCACAGACGTGCGACCACGCTGTCTCTTGCTGTCTGAAACGACTGGAGCAGTGACGGCGTGTTGAAAGGAATGTCTTTATGGCCTGATTTAAAAAAAAAAAAAAAAAAAAAGGGGGGAAAATGTTGTTTTTCCTCCAAACCTTACTTATTATTTTTTTTCTGTGTGTATATGCAAAATTCAGCACAGCATTTTACCCAATACAGAGTTTCAGCAAGTAAGTGACCCTCAAATAATTGACCTGATGAGTCCACCCTTCACATCCTGTGCTTGGATCCCCGTTTCCTGTCTTCCAGCTGTGTTCCCATTTACGTATACAGTGACAGGAAATGTCTTTATCTGCACCCTTTTTTTTTTTTTTTTTTTTTTTTAAACACTCCTCATGCTCGGGACGCGCTTGCTTCCTGTGTGTGGGCCTCAATGTGCTAAAACCTTTCATTTCAATCTTTTGTCCCCCTGCTGTGCTTTCATTAACCAAGGCTCCAAAAATGCCTTCAGAGGCCAAACCATGGAAGCCCCTGCGTGACTGGTTTGCATTTAAAACGTTCGTTTTTGCGGCCCGGTTTCAGAGCGTGAATTAAAGCGCGTCCGCGCTGACCACACTGCGGTTTCACGAGAAGGATACGACGCTGCCTTTCTCACTCTCATCATCACTTTAGTATCCGTCTGAGACTGGATCAGACAGCTTCCTCTCGCCTCCAACTGCTTCATGAGTCTGAAGAATGTTTAAGCCAATTCAGTCCAATTAAGGACCATCTTTAAACTCTTGGAAATCCTTTTAAAAAAGAACGCAGAGGTTTACTAAGCACCATCTGTGCCCAAACACATGTCTCTGCTTTTGCCTCTCTGATGGATTATGTGCAGATTGGAGTGTTACCTCGTAATATGGATGATGTTTTGGTGTGTGGCATGGCGTGGCATAAACACATATGAAAGAAGTTGAAGCTGCAGTCGAGTTAGAAATCAGAGCCAATGTTTTAGTTACTGTTGTGTGAAACTGTGTGAAGCTTAGTGTTTCATCTGCTCAAATAAATGCAGTTTCTGACCCTCATTTGTTCAGAACACTTTTTTTCTCTGTGTGTTCCAGTCTCTAACTCTGACATGGTGTTAGTGTTAGATCCGCTCCAGGAGAAGGTGTCCTGCCCCCCGACCTCCCGCTCTGAGCTCGACTCTCCTTCCTCCGATGTCATCCCTCGCTACCGGACCCATTCCAATTCCAGCGCCTCGGCGCGCAGTCACGGCTCCCACAACTGCTCCAGAGTGTGCGCTTCGGAGCAAGTGGACGAGAGACCCAGTGGATCCTTGCTAAACTTGGATAACGAGGTCGACACTCATGAGAAGATCGTTGACTTCAATATTCCCCCGCATGACAACGGCGAAGACGTGCACGATGGGGCTGTGAACTCCATACAGCGACGTCGTGCCGTCAGGAACCCACCAGGAGACGGCGCACTGAAGCAGAAGGTAACTCACAGCGGGTAATGAGACCGAGTACATTACATGCAGTGATGTCACGGTGGTTCCACTAGGAGGTACTATTCAGCTGCAGGTTACATTCGTCGCCTCTGCAGCACACGGATGCCGTGTCCTGGTTTTCATAACAGCCTAGTTTTAGCAACTACCATAAACATTAGTGTTTTATTGGAATGAGCGAGAGCTTTATAGGAGGTCAGTTACCATGCTACATAAACACCCCAGCCTCCAGTGTTCCCTTCTCCAACCATCTGGGTGTTTAATGCCTCCATATTCCAAATACAGTGGATAAAAGTCAGTGTCCAGAATGCCAGGGGATGATGACATGCATGCACAGGCAAGGTGAAAACTCTCTGAGACGACATGAGGAAGAAACCAGACTCATAGGGGAGCATATTCTATTATAAGGGTGATACTGGATAGGGTGATTTATAATCCATTTCCCTTTGATAATTGAAAATTATAGAATCAACTAGTGCAATTGTGTAACCAGGAAGTTTACTATAATGTTAAAATGCTATTTATTTTATTGTAGTTATTAAATTATAGTCCTAAAGCTATGATGGAGAGTTGAGTCCTAAGCCATTATAGTTTAGTTTAATATAGTTTACATGTAGTTAATATTTGAAATTTCGGTTTAAAGCCATCTTCATGGTTTCCAGTTGAATCTTTAGACTGTCCATATTCTGTGATTTTGTAAGCAGCAAGTGATGAGAACTCCACCCAGAAGTAGGGCATCAGGATGGACCAGGCAGGTCTGGAGAGCAGGAGGCGTACGGTAAAGTAGTTATGAGAGAGAGAAACGGTAGAACAATGATCAGCATCAGGGACAGTGTGCTTTTAAGCAGACAAGATAAAGGTGACATTAAAGGACGTTTTAGGGGAGAGAGAGAGACGAAAGTAATGACTTAAGCACAAGTCAAACGTCCTGCATGCATGCAAGCGCTTAGGTGTAAGATTAATCTGCATTCATCAGTGCATTCACAGTGTTTTCCAGATTAAACATCATTGTATAAGGAATAAAATTATTGCACCATGATCTACCCTTTAGATAGAAGATAATTACTCATCCAGATACTGTATAGAGGAGAGGTCCAGCCTCAGGGACTAATTACACTGATATTTGTGGCAACTTTATATCAAGTTAACTGTCGATTACTGTGTTTTCTCTAGGACTCATCCAGCACGAACGCTTCACTGTTTCCTGTTAGAAATGATGCAGGTATGTTTGGGCGCAAAGCTTTTGATCAAATCCCTCTCCCTGCTTTATAAAAAAATCTATAATCTTGATGTTTTTGCTTTATTTGGTTCCTCCGGCTGCATGCTCCATCAGTGGAAAGTAAGAACCTTCTAGGACACTAGTCTCCTAGCTTTATGATTAAGGAGAAGGACAAGAGGGGGAAAAAGGTGTTTGCTGTCTTTACAGTATCAAGACGTCCTGCCCTCCCCCACTGTCTGATGGCTGCATCCCAAATCCCTCACTCGTGCTCATGACCGAATAGGGCAGTCACAGCATGCATGTGCTTAGGGACCCGGTTCATTTCCAGTTTGTAATGTACATTTGTTTTCCTTTTATTTCCTTATGACGATTAAAAGAAAGTTTTAGGAAGAAGATATTAAGAGGACTTTGGATTTTGGTTATAATTCATGTCCTTTTGCGTGTGTGTTTATTTGCCCAGCATCATTTCTTGCATTTAAGAAAACATACAAGTTAAAATTTAGCTTAAACCCCTTAAGTGTGCGTGCAACAGAAAATAACTTTCCACCCATTTCCATTTCTCTTTCTTTCTAGCATTTGCAAACAAACCACTGTCCTATTCATCATTCAGCCGAGGTGGTTCAGTGCGTGACCGAGTGCTCAAATTTACAGAACCTACAGCTGAGAAGAGGAGCATGCCGAGAAGCATCGTCACCTCTGCTAACACAGTCGGTGCATCTCTGCCTGCTCCAGCTCACTCTGAGTCCAAAGATATCTCTCAGGACATGTCTTCGTCCCATCCTTCCTTCTCACTGTCCACCTCTCCAGACAGAGGGGTAAACCTCGACCAATCACAGCGAGCGGTAGGCGGGCCGCAGAGCTCTACTGAAGATGTCAGGAGTGCTTCTTGCAGCTCAGAAGAGGGTGAGACTCCCAGGAGAACAGCTTCTGCAGACACACAGGGAGATCCTCAGTCCAACATGAAGGCCTTCCTGACCATCGAGATCAAAGACGGGAGAACTTCAGCCACCCAGACTTCATCATCATCATCGTCTTCGTCCACGTCATTGTCCGGAGCCATGCCACGGATCCTTACAGGCTCTGCTGCTCAGAGAGCAGGTACGAGTTTATGAGCTCACTGAGTATATTTACAGATTAGAAGATGCACAGAGTGCATGCAGGATGGTTCGTGCTCTTCTGTTTATGTAATACACACGTCGATGCTGTGTAGATTTAAGGCTACTGGGGAACATCTGGGGAAACTTTGGTGCGGCATGCAGACACACTGTGGGGAAAGAATGCAATTCTTCTTCTCTACTAATGTGTGTATACAGTCCAGGCTAAAGTCATTTATCCCCAATGATGCATTGAATTAAAAATAATAATAATAATACGTGGCTGCTTGGATAGCTTGTGCAGAGAGAATAGTTTAAAGCCCACATTCCACATCGTCTCCTGATGGTAAGCAGAATCCATGCTGGGTAGATGTGTGTGGTGCATCATCAAATTTTTTGGGCGACTACGGTCAGTTTTTATTCGTGCATTCCGCTATCCATAAGTTTGCTATCTATCATATCATGAATAAATAAAACGGTGCGTGCTGCCGTTACAGGCTGTTGCATTATAATTAATGTTCAGCACATGACACAGGAATGATGGGAAATTACCCATACTTGCCAAATCCCTTTCTGACAAATTAGTACGCTATAAGATATTTTCATCTTGGACGTAATCCCTTGGAAACCTTATTTCACAGACATTCTTTGTTCTGAATGCAGTTTGCTTAGTTTTTCATGTGCACAAAGCTTCAGATATCTGATCTGATTGTCCTGCCATCACTTGGCATGGATGTGACATAGTTCCTAGCAAACTGAATAGATTTCCTTTTTCCTCTTTTTATGGAGATATTTTTTTTTTAATGTCTAATGCGTAATGGATTTAACAGTCTGTCACAGAGAAGAGTGGATCGGTTAAAGGGAATGCGGTGCCGAGGTGTATTCGCGTGCAAGACCGTGCGCTATGGTATTTGGCAGCCATTTTGGAAACCATGCCGCGCGTCATACGAAGATTTCTATACAGTTGAATAATGTAGGAAGGAAAAAAGCTTGTCAAAATAGATCGTATGATAATTACTGTGCTGTGAAGTGTATGGTTTATATTCCCTACTTGGCCATTTCTTCCTCATTCGCTTGGGACTGGTCTGTCACTCAATGCAGATTAAGTAGGTACATATTTACCCTAAAAGATTATACATGGCGAGCGAATGATGTCCTCAGTGTTAACAGTCGCGGGGGAAACACAGCGCTAAAAGCTTTACTTTACAATCCGCTAATTAAAGGTTACTGCTTACCAGCTGTGAGAAGGCCAGCCAGATAAGCCCTGGTCTCTGTAATCACAGGAAAGCTAGCACTCAGCTCTCTCTGTCTCATGCACACACACTTTCTTTCTCTTAGGGTGTGTGTGTGTGTGTGTGTGTGTCACTGTGCCACAGCTCTATCTTCCTTTTTTGGAAGCACTTTGCTCATCCCCGCATCAGAAGCGGTCCGGGCATATTTGAAAGCCTCCATGTTTCCATTCTGTCATTTATCTCGCACTTTTACTCAAAGCAGGACAGAAGAGCTCCTCCGGAGACGTGATGGTCACCGACACACGGAATCACAATTCGGCACCACGTAGTGCCAGAGCCGAGACCAGAATGTCAAACATCATATCATAAGGCTGTAGTGGGGTTATTGACCGCTTTAGTAATTTAATGATTTTAAAAATGTGTTTTCCACAGACACTCCTGTACTGACCCTGACAGCTTTATCCCTAGTGATAACGTTTATAAATCAGCTTTTACACTCTGATTACTTTCTGTTTTCTGAAGTTAATTCTTATCCTTATTTAGCCGTTAAAGCCCTCCTGAGTATGTGCTGATTTTCGAGAGAAGGCTGTTGAGTGGGAGTAAGCTACCGGGAATTTCGATCACTCTTAAAGGAATAATCCACTCTGAATGACTTACTCTTTAGAGTTAACGTGATCCTTTAAAGGCTTCCAAGATTGATTTTACAATAAAATTCTTGTTTTTGTGAAGCAAAGGCAGCACATAGGGATCGCTGTCCGCTGCTGCGCTGTCACCCGTCATCGTCACGCTTTTCTTACATCCAAATAACTCCTCCTAAGCCTTTCATAGGGATTTGACCAAACCTTCACTGAACCTTTTTTAGAATGCACAGATGTGTACTAGCTATTTTACTTTCTAATAAAGTAGTTTCCTTCCCCAATTCTTTTTTTTTTAAAGGTGATAATCAGACAGATGACACATTTTCTTTAGAAGACTCTTATTAATCTTAAGTTAAAAAAAAAAGTTTTCATTATCATGACGATTGTTTTCACATTCTCCACATTGCCCACAATGCAATTAAACTACCCGCTGACAGTGCTGCAGGTATTGAGTCGTTGCTTTATATTTACTCAGATGGTGAAGCAGTGGAGCGTCAGTCCTTCAGTCAGTCCATCTCTCTCGCGTCCTCATCCGTATACTCGGCTCAAACAGTTTGCATTCTGGGACATTGGTAACATGACGTCGCCAGTCAGTGGGAAAAACAGATTGACAAATTTTAAAAAAAAAGAAGCTCTTCTTATACTGTACACATTTTAAAATGTTATGTTTTAGATTGTTGAATGCGTTTATCCTATTGTGTGGTAACAATGATTACGATCTTTAACTAACCTTATAATAACCCAAATCAACACTAAGCAATAAATCAGTCCCAGTACCAGCACCACTTATTCTGATGTATTCCGATCCCTCCTAGGTTCACTCCTAACTCGTGAGCGGTGCCAGTGTGATGGATTGCTGACATGAATAATGGCTCTCTTTTCTTTATCCCACATCACCTTACATCATCCACAGGTCTTAGTGTACACAGATAGATGTACATTAAGTCGATTTAATTTAAACATTTACCGTCTTATCTAAACAGAGAGGTTTTTGTACTGCGACTTTTATAGAAAGGCCAAATGTATATGTTATGAACATTTGCCTAAGACTAGTTGTAATGAATGAGTGTTTATGTGGTAGGTGCCTTGTTGCTATAGTTAGAGCAACGTTTTGGGGAGGTTCATTACTGATAATTTGTCACCGACAGTTCTGGGAGCAAAAAATAACCTCCTTGGATTACAGTGAGCAGCTCATATTAATAAGAAGAGGAAGAGAAGAACCAGAACTAGTAGAATCGGCTTGGTACCACTTGTGACTGGTTTGAGTCTTTAAACCACTGGGATTTTTCAGAGTTTTAACAGAATGATATGATTATGCAAAAAAATAAAGGATGTAGTAACTCAAATAGTCACTCTTTATAACCACAGTGAGCTGAAAAGCATCTCAGAACACCAGTGGCTCTCTCAGAACCTCGAGGCAGATGGGAACATACAGTAACAGCAGAAGACCAAATCAGCTTGTATCCTCTCTGGCACTAACCACCATTTCCCGAAGTCACTCGGACACTGTGATCAAATTATTCCTCCGATTCTGATGTTTGATGTAAAACATCAAATAAAACTCTTGACATGTACCTGCATTATTTATACTGTATGCCGTGCACTGCTGCCTCATGATTGGCTGGTGGTAAAGTTTTTACATTTTTTTCCCCCAGAGCTAACACTTGGTCTGAGAGCAACACCATTCAAGCTGACCAGCTCCAGCATGTCGACAGGATCCTGCCTCAAGGTACGTTTACTGCATTTAAAGCAATTTCTATAGAACACCCGTCTCAAAACTTACGTTTGATCCACGGCTGGCAAGTGCAAAGCCAAGCCAATTCATTTACATTTGACTCACAATCTGAAGCTTTGCATTTGCTCCATCAGTTTTTTTTTTTTAGTTTTTTTTTAAGTTTGCACACACACCCTTTGGTACTGCTTTTCTCTCTCATTCCTTTTTTTCCCCTCTTCCGAGCCCTGTAGGCTAGTGCTGTAATCTTGTTTAGGGATAAGCGTTAATTATCAGGTTAACAGCGGGGGCTCTGGACAAACACGGGATTAACGTCGGAAAATGTGCGAGAGGGAAAGCGGACAAAGAACCAGGAAAACATTTTACTGCCAGAACAATGATGTGAAGTTTACCAATCTTGAATTCAAGACCCAGGTAAAAATGAGCAGTTAAGTTATTACTGTAGTAAATATTTATGCCATAAAGATCTCTTATGGCTTATGATATAATGACAGCTGTTCAGATGTTATGACCAAACAAGAATAATAATTGTGGAATAAGGTGTACAGGACCGTAACCCTGCCGTATCTGCACACGCAGTGGAAACTGTTTCTTGATCTGTTTGGGTGGTCTTAGGCATGAAGCGCTTCCTTTTCTTGTTTTTTGAACCTACGCTGATGTGCAGTACAGATTAGGGAACAGTCCAATCCTTTAAATGGCATTATTCAGCCAGCTAGAAAATACAACTAAGCTGTAAAATGGACAGTACAAGTCTGGTATTTCATAAAAACACGCACAGATTAGGATCTGGAGATTTTTCATGGTGAACCGGAGGAGTTTGTTTAACTGACTAAAATTGGACATTTTGAATATGGTTCCGTTCATTAAAGGAAAAACGAAGGGGGAGCATCTAGATTTAAGAAATTAGGAAAAGTTATTTTGGCCAAATCTATTACAAGATCTCCTTCACCGTCCCACCTTCCGAAAACTTCTTGCGTCAGTCTTCCCTGCGAGATAGTGTGCTTGTGGCTGAAGATTTGAAAGCAAACACTTTTACATATTTAAATTTATACTTTATTATCATTTCCTGTTGGTGATTATGATGACGACGGTGTCACTTCTGTAATGCAGAGTCATATGGCACAATAAAAAAGAAAATAGTTTGATGAAATATATTAATTCAAATCTAGAGAAAACGGTCCTCCTGACTCTTTAATCTTTTGAGCCAGGTTTCTTACCAACCCTAAACAGTCAGGATCGTTATGTTAATAAGTGAGGCCAAATTGCACATAGAGAGCGCCTTAGACTACCACTTGATGGCACCACTCGCAGTTGATGTTTTGATTCTCATTTACGCACCAGAAACTGCTTTAGCTATGGATAATGTTTCATTTTCACTTCTTTTTTTCCACATCAACTCTGGAGACCCATCTGATTGTGTTTAAAAAGTGAATTTTATATAACAGGTCTATAAATAATAAAAGCTATTCCTCGTTAATGCCAATCTTCGTGATCTTAGGGTGCTGATCTTATGGAATAGTTGCAGTTACACCTATTGTTATGAATGTTACACACGTTCTTGCGTATAATATTAATGAGAATGTTCAAAGACAAGTTTGCAGTAACAGCATGACAGTATATATTTAGTATACATTCAGACAGCTATCTGTGCAGCCATGATGCCTCTGATCATTCTGAGCACTGACCGCAATACATCTGGCTTTACTGACGGAAATGCAGCTAATATCAGCCAGGACTAGAAAAAAATTCTAATCATGCAGAAATATTAAAGGAAGAGGAACCAGGAAATAAGCTGACAAAATTAAAACAGGTGGAGAATGTTCTTAGTGTATTTTATGTACATTTACAGTTTGTTTTTGATAGAAATGGTTTAATGTAGTGTCAACATGTCAGATATGCAACATTGCATTACACTCCATGCATGGCACAGATCTGAATTAATCTGACTATAGATTCTGTAGTGAATCTCGTATTCACTGCCCAAAAGAAGTTTACATTTATACATTATTCTAACTTTTCACTAAACTGTAAGACATCTGTATGTGTGGTGGCTCCTGATGCACTGACTCCAGCCTCACTCCACTCCACTCCTTGAATACGATTTGCTTTGCTTTTCCTGCCACACTTTTCCTTTCCAGTCCGGCCCTTTCAGCAATGACCAGTTATGGCTTACTTTCCATACGGTACATGGTATACACAGTGTTTATATTGTATTTATACTCTAGATACATGGCATTTATACTGTACGAATAGTAATTTACTCAAATGTGAATTTAAATATGTTAATATATATATAAATAAAAGTTACACTTTTTAAATTCAATTATGAAAAGATGTAATCTATTAATTTATTTATTGTAAATAATGGCGATTTCATGGGAAATGGCAACCAATTTTGGCTATGGCACAGAATAAAATCTATTGTGGAATAAAGTCTATAAAATTTTTGTAGAAGGACAGGATTTTAGGAGTCTATTGAAATGATGGAGAGCATGCTGCCAGGTTCATCTAACTACTTGGTGTGGGGGTGTTTGTTTTTTTTTTTTTTTTTTTTTTTTTTCTTAATTTCTTTTTATCCAAAATATTCTATGACTTCATCAATGATGATCCAGTGCTCCCAGTGCATCGCTGGAAAAATCTGCTCCTCTTGTAGAATTCTATAGACTGTAAAGAGTGATGCTGGATGTTTGAGACGGTGTAAATGGCCTGGTGTCTGATTGAGCAGGATTGTGTTACTTTCTCCTCAGTCAGTCAGAGCAGCACCAGTTGTGTGTGTGCGCTCATGCGTGAAGAGGGCAGTTAGTGCTTTCTTCAATGTGTGCTCAGCTGTAGCATGACGAAGTTCAAAAAGTGTGAACTATAACTATATGGATACCTGGAATCAAATGTGTTTTTCCTGCAATTGATTTCTGAACTCTAATTCTGTATTTGTATTGATTGATTATGATCTACAGCTGTCATCACACTCATCACATGTTATTTAACATTTGCATACACTTCATTTAGTGTGTGTTACTGAAAAAGAATCACAGCTGTCTGCTAGAAGAGGTGTGAAGGGCAAGAGCTGTAAATAGACAGCAGTAGAGGTTGAAGGGTGTTTATACACTGGAATAATGGAATGACTGGTGATATATAGTCATGGTTGTGGCACCTGAGCGAGAGGGGGTGCCCTGGACCTTTGCAGCCATGGTGACTGCATTCCAAGCCTGGTTATTGGCTCTCCTGTCCTGACCCGCTGAAGAGAAGTTGTGCGTGTTTGCATGTGTGGTGTGGCGAGTCTATAAAGAGCTGCGACTGTCCCAGCCCACTCAGTAGCCTGCAACTTCTGCATCAGTGAAAAGTTGTGTCTTTTGGTTGCTTTGATTACTCAATTATTTGTTTCTTGAATCTGAAGAATCCTTCACAGTTCCAGGCTCCTAAATAACTTCAAACCTCCCCATGCCTGGTGTTGACCTGGAGCTCATGGCGAGCTCAGAAGACCAGATAGCGCTCCTCAGCAGCTCGGATGGCGAGTGTGCAGAGTCTGGACTGGAGGCGGTGATTGGAGATCTTCTTGGCGATTCTCTGGTTGATGACCCTCCAGACACTGAGGGAAGAATTGCTGATGAGGAAGTGGGCAGACTAGAGCTCACTCTCCAGTGTGCTGTTAAAGACATCCACTGTGATCTAAAGGCCTTCAGCGAGCACATCAATGCACGTCTTGAAGAAGCTGCAGCTCAGGTTGCCCCAGCTATTGAAGCCATTGCTGTCTTGCAGGAGGAGAATCTACGATTACAGCTCCAGCGGGAGACACTCGCCAGGCAGGTTGACGCCCTGTGTCATGCTCTCGGGCTCACAGGACCACAACTTCAGCAAGATCAAGATCCTGAACCTTTAAACAAACTGCCATCTGATAGCAGTCCTCAACCCATCCTACATCCACCAACCTTTTCTCTCCAACGCTCTTCCTCTACATCTTCACAGACCGGTTGCTTGTCTCGCAGCAACAGCATGGTATACTTTTGGGATTGTATGCTTTTCTTTTTTTTTTTTTTTGCAGAACTGTGCCCCAGCTAGTAGCCAGGCTTGCAATTATGTCTTGGGCATATTGAACCACATTGTTGCTCTACTGTTCGACTTTTGGCTTGCTATTTATTTTTATCTTAAATACAACACTGATAAGGCTACTTTTTCAACAAACAATGCCAATCCAGTGTGCTTATGTGGCTTAAACAACTATGCATTTACACTAGCCACATGGTCCAAAAAAAGACACGGGGCTATTCCTAGATAAAAGCAGCTGTCACAATGAGGGTTAACCTCTGTGCCCTCTTTTCATGCGTGTTCCTTGCTGTCCAAGCTGCATACCACTAGGGTCCACGGCTTCATCCCATATAGTCCTTTAATCAGAGCTGTGGTCAGGATGCTCAATTCAGCCCCGCCTGCCAAACTCGGTCCCCAAAGGGCTGGTCATTTTTGCCCAGCTAGTGACCCGACTATTTAACCTTTTTTATTATTTTTTTATGGCAGTTTATGGTGTTGACCAGTAGCTGCACTTACATGTTTTTTTTACACGATAGGATTAGCTTTGCACTTTACATTATTAGATACAAAAATATCAGCTAGCCTAAAAGCTATAGACATTTCTTAAACATGAATGATAATCTCAAATCTGAAAGTAAATTTGTTTTGCTGCTTGAATTGTTTATGTATGAACTTTAAATAATCTATAATTGACAAGTTCCTTAAAATTATACAGCAGCTTTTTCAGAAAATATCAACAACTTTGAGGAATACTCGCTTTTTGCACGATTATTGCTGTTGCTTTTTCTTCTTTTGAGTTTATGGGTGGTTTGTGCTACACTGCCACCTACTGGACTAGAGTATGGAGCGGAAGATTGGGGAGAAAAAAAACTATTTGCCTTGTATGGGGAAAAAACAACGCAATTTACATACCATTTCAATATTTATTATATACTTTTAGCAGGTTACTAATACTAGTAAGAAATACAGTGGCTTGAAACGGATAAGAATGGAATCGAAAATCGTAATGCTCAGAAAATAAAATTGAATCGACAGAGGCTTTTCTGATCATGCAGCTGTTAGATTATCTCTGCATGCAGACCACTCAACTTTCTAACCAGTTCGGAGAGATTCAAAACTGTCCACTCAAAATCAGCTCAACAAAGATTTTTTTAATTATTTCTTTATTTCTTTATTATTTTATTTGTTTGGTTAGTTAGTTTTAACATATTTTATTGGATACATGTTATCTGAAAATGAAATATATTTTTATATACTGTAGCAGTCACATTTGCGATTTTGTTAAAGTTATTACTTGCTGCTTTGATCATAATAAGCACCAATTGTATATAAAAAAAAGAATCGACTGGACTCCGCTGACATGAATTCACGGTGAACTTAAGTAACCGCAATTTCCTTTTTAGACAGCAACCTCTTACATCATACTGTATGTCCGGTAGTCTCCACACAAACGCTTGTTTTGTCTTTGCCAAGACTTTGAAGATTTTTCTTCAGTAACACTCGGGCTATTTTTACTTTGTTGTTTGGACTGGTCATTGTCTCATTGTTCGACGTGTGTCCACTGAGACTGGACTAAATCTAAAGCGTTAGAGTAGAAGAACAAAAAAAAACATTATCCCTCAACACATCCTGTATGTAGTATAGGCTCGTGACATTTCACTAAGTAGCACTTTTTAAAAAGAAAAATACAGTCAGTACTAGTGTGGAGGCTTGTTAACTTTTAGACCAGGGTAAATAATTTATCATGGATATTCCATAGCTCGTGTCCTTGTGGAAAGAAAATCTGTTCTGTTTATAGCTGGTCCTTGTCTTCATGTCTGCTTGTCATCACTGAAGATACTCACCATATCCCAATCTCTTTCTGCTCATTCTCACACACACACACACACACACACACACACGCACACACACACTGAATTACTTTGCTTATTTGCTAATAAACAAGCCTAATAACACTACAGTTAAGTGTGTGTTTACAGCTTGAGCAGGACTTTCTAACTTCATTATAGGTTAGTGTCTGGCAAAAGCTAATATCTAGTGACAGACACCGTTTAGGATTTTGTATAATGCTGTATAAAGCTCAAAGTGGACTAAAGTTGACTGAAGAATCACAGTATGTAGCAGGATGGATACCACGTATAAATCTAAATTAAAAATGGTGTTTAACGACTGACAGCAACAACTGGTGCTTTTTAGTGGTGTATTTAATACAGAAAATGAAATTGCCGCTAATATAGTATAGTATAGCCTAATATTGCGCTAGTATAGCGTAGTCTGGTATTTCACTAGTTTTATTACTAGTATAGTATAGCCTAGTATGCATTAGTGGTGTAACTGTAAGCACAGGTTGTGGTTCAGTATTGGCTTGGAATCACGATTCGGTGCATTTTTGTTGTTGTTGTTGTTGTTGTTTTTTTGGTTTTGTTTGTTAAAAATGCAATCTCTTTTCACTTAGTATGAATTTAAATTGTAACACTGTACAAGCCTGTACTTCTTGGTATCTAGGTGGTAAGTTTAAAAAAAAAAAAAGTAACAGCGTGGTATATAGCAAGTAGAGCGAACAATGTTTTTTTTTATCTGCGCTATTTGCTGCTTGGAATGATACAGTATAAGTGGCAGAGTGGGATGATAAAGTCTTACCTTTATGCATTATGAACATAGACATAATTATTTGTTAAATCTTAAACACTGTCTAAACAGTTTGCCGTTTGAGAAAGAAAATGTGCCTCTCTCTCCCGCACGTTGTAACACAACACTGTCGCGGCCACTTAATTTCCCACTTTGTCTTCATTTTCCACATGTCAAAGTCAATGTGATTCTGAACGGCAATTTAGTTTTTAGTTTCATTCGTTCATCTCTAAAGTGATATTTAAATATTCCGCTTTACGTTCTCAGTAACCAGCCGCCTGTTCCTTTAAGTAGATTGACCTGAATTAATGGAGAAAATCCCAGTTAAAGCTAGATTGTACACACACGGTCACAAAATCCTGCACCAAACGGTATGAATCCAAATACACATACTGGTACACTGTACATTTATTTAAAGATAAACATACAATTTCAAATAATGTGCTGTGCCTGAACTGCAAGTGCGCCCTCATGTGGTAAATGAGTTGATGAATACATCGACTCATTTACCACATGAGGGCGCACTTGCAGTCAAAGTCAATGTGCAGTCAAAGTCAATGCGGAGAAGTATTATGCAAAACAAAAAATATTATCCGTTAAATTAACTGATAATTATTAACTTTCCCAGTTTGTTTTGCTGGCAATCACTTTCCAGTACATAAAGTTTACGTCACATCATGCACCCATAGCTTACCTTAAACGAACATTTTTAATGATTGATGGGTGACTGTAGTAAATAGCTCAACTTAAGAGTAGCTGTTATTTGGTGCCGCTCCACCTAGTCAAGTTTACTTTAGTGCCACTTCTCATACATATTCCTACATTATGTTTCGTGTATATCTGTCATAAACAAAGAACTCCAAACCTCCTGGCCCAAAAAAAAAAGGATTCTTGTACAAAGGCTGACCTGCTCAAAGCCTATCGGTCACCTTGTGTCACAAGCAACGCACTTGGTGATTATCAACCCTCGACAGACAACACGCGCTTCATCCCACCTGGCAGCACAGGGAGTTCGGAGTTGATTTGGAGAGCTTAGTGAGAGAGGGCTGGAGTGCGAGGGCGGGCACGCGGGCCGGTCATTCTCCCAGGAATCAGCAAGCTCTCATGCCTGGCTAAATGTCAGCCTGCTTCCATGACCTGTGTGTAAACACAGCTGGAAAGATGGATCACATCTCCCTAGAGCCCCAAAGCACACACACACACACAAACACGTTTTATTCTTTACTGTTACTGTTGTTGTTATTAATAATTCCCCTACTGAAAGTTGTTTATGAACTGCTGTGAAAAGTTCTACATTAATAAAGGTAAAATTCTATGCTAAATGTTTTCCTTCCTCTGTTTCTTTGCAGATGGATACAGAACCTTTATTTTCAATCGAACCTGCTCTCCAGACAGCCAGCGAGGCTCCACTCATCCAGAACGGTTCGTCAGTCACCCAGCTGAAGAGAGACGCCCAAAGTGTCACGAGCAGCAGCGACACACTCACCTCTGAACAGCTCGAGGCCATTGAGGATGAGGAAATCCTGGACAAAATGGTATTCTAACCACCCAAACCATCGTTTGTATATAAAAGACCTGACTATGCATGATCTTTGAAACGTTAATGAATTTAGTCCAGGAGTAGCTGCTGGTGCTGATGGTTTTTTCCCCTCTGTAAAAGCTTGATGACTCTAAAGATTTCGAGGAGAGAAAGATGATTCGAGCAGCATTGAGAGAACTCCGAAAGAAAAAAAGAGGTACAAAAGTGTCATTTTCTTTCTCTCTCTCTCTCTCTCTCTCTCTCCTACACACTAGCTATCAGACATCTTGTATAATTCCTCCATCATCCGTGTCGTTTTTTTTGCCTGTAGAGGCCAGGTTGGGATGTTCCCAGGAGGAGCTCGGTAGGATCATGGCTCACATGGGCCTTTTGCCCGTGTGTGTGTGTGTGTGTGTGGTGTTTTGTTACTGTGTGCATGTGCCTGCAGTGTGTTTTTATCATTTGGCATTTGGGTTTAAACAGTGGAGCAGTGCTGTAAGCAAGTGCATGACCGGCGCATTCGTTTAATGTACAAATGTTTGCTGTGGTGTGTGTGTGAGGGGGGGTCTTCTGCTTCCACATGCTGACAGAATTGTCAGACTACCAAAGTCACATTTTGCTATTCCAGCTATTTGGTTACTTATGAGTAAGAAATAAAACCCCCGTGGATGCGCTGTTACAGGAATGTGATCAATGCATTTTTCTTGTGACATCATATCCCAAATTCTTTAATTCCTCTTACACCACTAACAAGGATTCATTTATGCAAGAACAACACCTTGAGCATCGTTTCCATATAATGTTTTCCATTTGCTGATGTTTTGTTGGATGCTGCGCAGGTTTGATGCTACATATTTATTCATATGCAGGTGGTAATATGTTGCAGTTCCTCTGGAGACCTACAGGGGGGGACACGCTAGACTATTCACACTTTGGCCGGCAGTACAGCATCCTGTGTGTTATTTGCCAAGTTTGTTTAGAATTGTAATGAAATTTAAAAGAAATATATAGACTTGGAATATTTATAAAATCATAAACAGATAGAAATTGGTATCGTGGTACAGTATAGTGATAATATTGTATCGAGTGGCTCCTGGTGATTCCTGTCCCCACTGTTAATACGTTTGTTGATTTATTTTTAGACATGTAATGATTCATTATTTTGTCAACTTTGTCATTTTCTCCAGTCTTTAAATATAAGGAGTGGTTTCAGCCAGAAACCCTCACTGTAGAAACTGTTGTCACTAACCGACATGTTCATGCACTTTGATACTGTGTGGATGTTTTGGAGCTGATGTGTCTTTCATTTAAGTGACTCTACATAAAGCCCATGACTTTGACCCATAAATCACACGTTATTCACTCCATCGATGTACTCTTCCTCTCTTTTGTTTTTTTCCCTCTCTCTTCACTCCGGTCTGGTTCTTCCTCTCAGACCAAAGGGAAAAGGAGAGAGATCTGCGTCTGCAGGAACTGAGGCAGCAGAGAGATGACCGAGCGCAGAAGAATCGGCCGGGCGCAGGAGAAGTGGTGGTTAAGAAGGTCGAGAAGTCGGCCGACGGCTCCACCATGAGCGAGATTACCAAGACCAACCGCTTCGCGCAATCAGGTGCAGGATTTCATCAGCATAATTATTTATTTTCATTATTATTTATTTTTTACAGTATTGCAATGCGTTTATGATGCTTTTCTACACGAGTACTCCTGGAGCCCGTACGCAGGATTAATTCTGGGCTGAGGAGGAGGGTGTCCTCATCACACTCGGCCATGAATTCCTTCTGAGCTCAACAGTTTTCTGCTGTTTGTGTGCAATTTTTTGCAGAGGTGTTGGATACATCAGAATGATTTATGTCTACTAATACCAACATTTTAGGTTCTGTTTGTTCAGAAAGTGCCGATTGATTTTCTTACTGATCAGCAGCTTTGAGTTGTAGCTCCAGCAAATTACAGTTTTGTTACTTTGCAAATCGCTTCCATGGCAATAACTCGCACATAACCTGTGCAGTGGACACTCGACATGAACGGGTTTACAGCATGTAATTACTGACATGGTGGCGTGTTTAAATGCTTTTTGAGAAAGAAAAAAAGAAATCATGTTTAATGTATAAGAAAAAGATGCTTAGTTTGGTGTGTAATACTCCTGGATACTCTATTGTGTGTAGATGATGGCAGCAGGATGACCCGCATCATGGAAACAACTTACACACAGAAGTCTGACAGTGAGTTGATTGTTTCTTCTTGTACTCTGAATTGAACAGTTTTCAGCAGCAGTCTGGCAATCTGCACTGTTTTTATGTTTTGTTTCAGGGGGGACCATGCAGACGAAGTCCTACAGCTACTCCTCCTCATCTTCCTCCAGTACAAGCAAGAAGATCGGAAGGTCAGCCAAGACCTCATGCAAATCCTTCGAAACGCTTATATCTGTCTTTCAGTCGGATTGACTAATAGCGAGTGATATTTTTCTCCCAGTGTGTTTGATCGTGAAGACGACACCTTGCGCAGCGGAGGCAGTTTAGCGGCGCTGGAGCGCAGACAAGCCGAGCGTAAAAAGGAGATCATGAGGGCGCAGACGATGCCTAAAAGCTCTGCCTCACAGGCCCGGAAGGCCATGATGGAGAAACTCGATAAGGATGGAGTCGGGTGAGCTGAACCTTATCTATTAATGCTTCCAAAGAGCCAGACATTCTTGTATTTTTAATGAAGTCTTGAGGAATAGTTCTCCAGGCTTTCTGGAGGACTTTTTTGCCTCTTCTTTTCTGTCCAGCTCCCGTACAGTACCTGCCCAGTTTCAGAGGAATGTTTTTGTTTGTTAAGCCACACAGTGTCCTATTAATCATTCAAGCATAAAACCATCTAACCCAAGGCATGAACAGGTTGAACAGACGAGAGGGGAAACGAGGTTGCTGCTGAGGTTTAGACACTTTGCAGCCTGTCACAGGAAATCATTTCTTTCATTTAATTAACTTAATATGAAGAAATAAAGCGGGGGCTCAAGACTTTTGCACAGTACCGTATGTCAAGAATGTATAAAGAAATACAGATGTTATTTCATGACATTTGTATAGATCGACCTTTCATTATATTTTCCTGTATATTTTTCTGCAGCAGCTCGCCAGTGGCCCAGGTGAAGGTCCAGCGCTCCACCAGCTTCGGTGTTCCCAATGCTAACTCCATTAAACAGATGCTGCTGGACTGGTGCAGAGCGAAAACCCGCGACTATGATGTGAGGATCTCAAGTACATTTGTCACTAAACCTCTTTCTGCTGTTGGTAAAGCCGCTTCATACGATAGCACTGTTAAATCCATCACTCATTTTATTCTGTAAATGTAAATATGTTCTGGTATCCATGGAAACGGCTACTTCAGAAGGAGGGCTGTTCCACATAATCTTTGAACGATAACAAACATATTAGCTGAGAATTGTTGATATGGTGGAGCCGTTAACATTTCAAGCTGCATTTTATAACCTTTAAAAGACAGCACTGATAGTCTGGTGACGAATGTAGCTCCTATAATGTTAGTGTTTGTTTTGTTTTCCACTCTTCTTATTCTTACTTTTCATTATTTTACCTTCTTCCCTTTTTGTCACGTCAGAACGTGGACATTCAGAACTTCTCCTCCAGCTGGAGTGACGGGATGGCCTTCTGCGCTCTGGTGCATAACTTCTTCCCAGATGCCTTCGACTACTCCACCCTCAGTCCCAGCAATCGCAGGCAGAACTTCGAGGTGGCCTTTCAAACCGCAGAGTGAGTATATATACATGGTGTGTTTGCAGTGTACTCTGCAGAGAAAACCAAACACATACCAGGTTTTTTGGACTGATAAGCATAATGCTGTGAAATAAAAGAAAAGTAAATATTGGTCACTGAATAAGCTGCAGTAATTTAAAAGGGTGCGAGTGTGGAGGTCTGGGAAAACCCTCGACACGGTGACATTTTGAGTATCATGTATATAGTTTTGATCAGGTTCCAGATCCAGTGATTTTAATCTGTAAACATTCCACAATCGATCATCTGCTTGACTAAACCAGTCTATGATTGATTCAGGTTAGCCACACAGTACACACGCTTCTTGCACTCGTCGTGTTTCCTGGCAATCAATCGCACCACCATTTACTGTTACTACACCCGGAGTACATGACACATGCGTACGACAGGTGAGATACATCATCTACCGTTTTAAACAACATGTAAGCATGAGCAGTTATCAGCGTTACACTTGCACACGTTCCTCGGATTTTGTGTTTATGCTACACAACAGATTCAATATAATTCAGTTCAGTCTCATTTATATTGCGCTTTTAACGATGGTCACTGTCGCAAAGCTGCAGATTCCCGGGTGCACAGAAAGGAAAACTCGCAGCGTGGTGTGTTTTTAGGCATTTTTAATCGTCAAAATAGATCACCGTTATTTATTTGATTGAGATGCACAGGAAATTATGGGATCATGGGACTATAATCGGTGATTGTCTCATCAATGATTCCTTGGATGGATAAATTATAAATACATTAGTTAATCCGCTGGGTAATGCCAAGAAGAATATCTTACTAAGCAAAAAAGGTCAGGGTAGTAGTGGATCAGTGGGTCAAGGCTTTGGGTTACTGATCAGAAGGTCAGGGGTTCAAGCCCACCCAGCGACGTCTTTGAGCAAGGCCCTTAACCCCGTCTACTCCTGCAGTGTGCTCTGATCACACCTTTCTAAGAAGCTGGGAATATGCGAAGAAAAGAATTTCACTATCCTGTCATATGTACCTTATATTGTGTGTTGAGCTACTGTAGCTGACTGTAGGATATTACATGATGTGTAAAGCCAAATTTCTCCTTAGCTGATGTGTGTAGTGCGGCACGTGGTGGGGTTAAACACAACACAACACAACATCGCATACAAATGCCGTCTTATAAATCTGTGGTTTGTAGCTATTAAAACTGTTGTAGTAAGATATTCGAGGCAAGGTTGGAAAAAAGTAAGTACGACATTGTCAGGTTGTTTGCGTGTAGAGAATGCCTGTACAGAATTTCGTCACTGCAGAGGGTTTTCCTGGACTTCTAATCCGAAAGTGATCGTTGGTAAAATTGCAGCCATATTTCCTGCCACTCACTAGTCGTCTGCTTCTCCCTGATCAGAGTTTGTTCCAGTGATGCTCTGGAAGAGGGAGACATTTCCTGATGGCACTAACCTATAATATCCTAATGCTCCTGAAACTATCCAGCCCTTGCAGTGATCTACTGATATGTTTATATAAAGACTGAATGAGTACTTCCCTCCGCTCCATCATAACTCCTCACACACGTTTGCTCATACCGCAGGGACTTGGCATTTGGTGTTCGCTGGAATAAAAGGCCAATAATTCATTTCTGCTGATTTGTTTCCGTGTCTCACTGCCCCCTGTCCTCCGCAGAGCGGTAACAAGTTCTCCAGCTCGACTCTTTACTAAACCAGACCCATCCAGCTGGACTCTAATGAATAACGCAAGATAAGCATTAGTGAATCTCTTGGTTGACTGAATGGGTCATCAGATCCTCCTCAAGCTTTCTGCTCCTTTAATAGAGTCTCTTGTTCCTTCTGCTCTCTTTTCTGTCACTGCACTTAACCAGCCTTTAATATTCAGTCATAACACTGCATGTGCACTGTTCAGGAATCAGACTCCGTTGCCTGTAGATGTAAACATGGGCCGAGTTGAGAGTTAGATGGTTTTCTCCTCACTTTGCATTTTGCTTCCCGAACACTCTGTGATTCTCGTTTATGTTTTTGCACTATGAGGTACAACACGAGTGTAAAAGTCACGTTAGTCCTGAAAGATCCACAGCTCAAATAACCAACAAAGTTAAATGGATGTAACCTGACGCTCCATTCGACTTTTCTTGGTGTTGTGTTCTTTTGTGTGTGAGAATATGATCATAAAGCATGAAAGCACATCATAATGTAAGTCAACACAGATGTAATGTTTGTTCTGTTTTTGTGTGTGTTTTTCCTGACTGTCTACTGTCACCCTGAATGTTGGCTGCTCACGGCTCCCATCTACCTCCTTCTCTCTCTCTCTCTCCTGTCTGTCATTCTGTCGTTCTTTCTCTCCCTACATACTTCATGTGCGAGTAGGAAGCTTGCGGACTGTCCCCAGCTTTTGGACGTGGACGACATGGTGCGGCTGAGGGAGCCCGACTGGAAGTGTGTGTATACGTACCTGCAGGAGTTCTACAGAGGGCTGGTGCTGAAAGGCTTGGTCAAAACCAAAAACTCCCTCTAAGGTCCAAACCGATCCCCCGAAAAAAATAAAATAAAATGGTGAGAGGTGCAACACTGCTTTTCAGAAAAGACCTGACCAGTGCTGAGGCAGATGAGATTTTATTTATTTATTTATTTACTTATTTATTCGGTAGATGTTCCGGTGACTCTGTTCCCATGCAATTTAATTGCACATTCATTTAAAGTGTTTATTTGTTTATTTATTTATTTTATTATGATATAAGGGCGTTTTTAATTTAGATTTCAAAGTAGCATATCTTCTCTGCCCGTGGGCCGATTGCGATGAAACAAAGCCTATATGTTACTTTAAGCTCGGCCAAATACACCTGTGACGATCTACATTATAATTCAGTCAGTAGTTTTTATGTGATGCTCAGACAGACAGAAAGACAAAAAAAACATCTTGATGTGTCCTGTTACTCATCTTGCGCCCCCCCCCCCCAAATAATTTTTCCGCAAATATACAGACACTCCAACTTTACAGTTTATACATATAATAAAACTGTAAAGTTTTATTATATGTATAATAAACTTTTCACATTAACTTTTCACAGTGAATTTATAGGATTCAAAGGTGACCATTTTGCTCACCTTTTCTCTACACCAGGTGTCATTATTTTCTCACTCTGTAGTGATCTGCACACGACTTAAACCCCTAGTTTTAATCTGATCCTAAGGGTTTGAAAAATGCTCCCTAACTAAAAACATGACACATGAGCATCCAAACTGCATTCCTGCTCCTGTTATATTTCGACGCGTTGATGAAACAGGGCTCCAGTGAAACCAGAAATAGGAAACTGGAAAAGGCAGTGCGCTGTTAATCAGGTCTGCATTGTGTACGCGTTCAGCTTGTCCAGGCCACCGCAGTGATCTTTATAAAAGCTTTGTTTGTCAGTTTTGCCGAACAACATAACGTCATATCAAGGGTCTGGCCACGTTCACCATCACTCTGTGTTTGTGAAAGCGAGCGCCGCTCCAAGACCCAAGCCCAAACATGGTCTTGGTTTGGGCTGCGTGACACAGAGAGCGCTCCTGAATCAAAGAACCCTGTACGCCTTTATCTGCTTTAGCTACTGTTTTAGAAACCAAACACTATTTAAATAAAACATGTTCATTTGTTAGCTGGAGAGAATCTAAGGCTTGGCTCGTTTTTTTTCCATGCCTAATGAAATTAGACTTTTTTGAGGTCATTAAAGGATGAAACGAATCTGCGTCTGCTTCCCGTCAGTGTTACCAAGTCAACCATGTGATAAAGTTGTGTATGGAGACGAGGTGCTGTGTATGTAGTTAATTTCCTGTTGCGTGGTTACACTGAAGCCAGCCCAGTTATGATGTACCTGTAAATATTTTAACATCTGCCCATTTATTTAAGGCTGCTGTAATAAACAGGCACTGATACTTGTACTGTATGTGTGTTTCATTATCTGATTCTTTCTTTCTCTAATCTCTGTCCATCAGGGACTTTGCTAATTGTATGCCCCTGTTGGAAGTGGAGGACATGATGATAATGGGCAAGAAGCCTGACCCCAAGTGCGTCTTCACCTACGTGCAGTCGCTGGTCAATCACCTGCGCAGATACGAGATGATGACATGCCGAGCACACTCGGACCTCTGAGCTGTGTACACCCTGGCATCCGAGAACACCCGGGTTTTTTATCATTTTTTTTTAGAAACTGCTTTTATTCGCCTTTTTTCTCATCGTGTCCCACCCACAAACATGGTTTCACAGGTTTACAGCATGTGGATTATTACTATAATGCTGTCGATCATTAAAAAAGATTGTTTAAAGCAAATTTTGTTTAAAAAAAATAGCAATTAACAAATAGCAATGAAAAAAAAAAATTCATTATTTGGAATCCCAGAAAAGACACTTTTGCTATTGTTTATTTCTCTGTGAGTTTCTATCATTTTTTTAAAGGCTTGTAACGATATTCAGTGGTACTGTAGCTGTTCCGATCTGCATGCTTCACCATTTGTTTACTTGGATTCTTTTTTTTAATTTAACCCAATTAGTCCTAGGCCACAAGTGACTGAAGTTGAAGACGGGATTTCTCACGGCTGTGTGTTTTAACAGCACCTCCCCATGATGAAACTTTATTTTTTTAACAAACCATGCCTCGTCTGATGGTTTAAAACCCATGTTCTCGTCCTGCTGATTTAAAGCAGACTCTCCAGTAAAATGTTGATTAATCCGAGGACTGGCTTCCACTCCATAGTAGGAGAGGAACCGTTTCAGCGCGGGGCACACGCAAAGCAACACATCACACACCGCAACACACTGCCGCAACGTGTTCCTGTAATTCATGCTTTATTTTATCGATTTTAGTTTATTGTATTCTCTTTACTATGTTTCATAAAGTATGCTTTAGAGGAGATCATTTGCAAAAAAGGACAAACGGCTCATCGATCACGTCATTATTGAGAAAGAACAGGAAATGTTTCAGCCATGCACATCCTGGGTCCAACAGTTTATTTTTATTTATGAATTATGCTTACCAGGAGAGTGCAAAGCTGTTTTATATATATTTATATATATTTGAGCAAGTTTGTAACTATTGGCTGCAGATAATTTTATTTAAAGGTATCTCCCAGATTTACAGGGCAGCGTTAACGCTGTATTCATTTTATATATAGCTGATTCATTTAATGTGCCAATAAGATGTCGTTCTGTTAGTATTAAACAGCATTAACATTATACAAACTGTTTTCGAAATACTGTAATGTTTTATTTCTCTTGTTTTTGTAGTAATTTTCCCGACACGAACACCATGCTGTCGATTGTGCACTAACATGCAGGAGAGAATCTTGGTGTGAATTTTATCCAAACTTTTAAGAAAAAAAAAGTTAAAATGTTTTACCCCCCCCCCCCCCCTCTTTTGCTTCTCTTGTGCCTTGTTTTCCCCCCCAGACCCACAGCGGAGATCTGAAGCAGCATCTTCTTACTAAACAGTGTTATTACTGATGAGCTTTTTAAGGAGAAGAGCGGCAGACTCGTGTGTAGATCTTACACAAGTAATTAACTCGAACACGCTGTATATGTGTAGAAAAATAGTTCATAGTCTATGATCATTTTGTCCTTGATGCGGTTTTACATATTTGCACAGAGGAATATTGTTCACTCAGCATTTCTGTTCACTGCAAATTAACATGAAGTCTGATATTAAAACCTTTCAAGAAACCACTCGTTTACTTATTGACTACTGACAATAACACAATACAAGTGTTCTGGTCAAAAAAATATTTATTCATTTTATTTCTGTGATGTCATTATCCAGCACTTTATGAAGACCAGTTTCCACCAATAAGAACGCAGATAATCAGCCCTAAACCAATCGTATGATTTTACAGTTTGGGGCATCATTCAGTTCTCATTTGGGCAGAAAATGGTGTCCATAACAGCTCGTTAGTATCGGCCGTACACCAGCAGAGCACAGACAGGTGTGCGGACACAAGACTGGAGGAAAGTATAATCAAATTTAATTAATGATGCCAATTAATCTTCTACATACTGTACAAAGACTATAAATCTTTATGCGCCGACTCTTTCTCAGGCTGCGGCTCCTCTGGGGGGTCACTCTTTGTGTGGTGCTCTTTAAAGGGGCTGTCTTTAGCTGGTGAGAAGCGAAACTCCTCCGGCACTTCGTCTTCGGCTTGTGCTTTTTTATAGAAGCCCAACTCTGCCAGAAGACTGTTAATTTCACTACGGGTCATGTGTGACAGCGGGATGCGCTGCAAAGGAGGAGCAAGAGGGTGAATTCAGGACCAGAATAGCACCTGTAAAGATCATCAAAATCTATAGATTATTCTGAAAATATCCCTCGTAGCACTAGGAAATTCCTGGCAGAATGTGATACCCTCATATTTCAGAAAATATATGTAATTATAGCACTCTGGTCACAATTTGATTAATCTCTACTCTCAGATCTTAACAAAATTCGAAGAAAATTTACAATATACTACAATGCACAATTTGGTTTAAATGAACATATAAACCATATCTTTTTGCTTTTTTTTTTTTTTTTTTTTTAGAAAACGCTACAAACAAAGGTACAATGTTTTAAACAACTTGTAATACAGGTTCTGTATATCTTATAAATACTCTTCTTTTTATATTAAATAAGTATTGACAGAAACAGAGCTCCAACATCAACAAAAATGACACTTCATCACACCATGCTCATTTAACCTCTAGTTGCTTGGCAAAGCTATCAGGCTTTTGCTCATTTCACAAACGCAGACATGACCCGTCTACTCTCCACAGACACTACCTAGCCAAAATAAAGTCACCATATCAGGAGTGTGAAATTATTGTTAGGGAGCATAAGGTTGGAGTTGGAGCAATGGGAACAGATCATGTGGTCTGATAAGTTCAGATGAGTAGCGGCCACTGTACGAGCCTCTGAGGCAGTTTTATGATCTGGGGTTGCTTCAGTTGCAAAATGAAGTCAGCCGATGACCTAATTGTCCTGAATGGCCCAGGCAAATTTCAGCCCTCAAACTGTGAGTGTGTTTGTGAGAGGAGGATGAGGAATCATTTTCACACATGAACAGGCCACCACATTGTGTGCTGAACGTGGCTAAGAGAATTTCTTTCTCCATTCAGATATTCAACAATGATCATGTCCTCTTCTCCTCTCCAATTTCCCTTGATACTGCTGCGTAAAAGTTCACACTGGGTTGGATCTTGTTCTCAGTGTGCTCTGTGGGTGATAACGTTACAGTAACTTATTCATATACTGTACAATAATAACCAGTTAGTCCAAATGACCAGTCTTCTCCAGAGATTGATCAAGGGATATATGTATTTCTTTGGTTATCTGTTTATTGGCCTTATATTTTGTTTATGTGCAGCATTTACACTACAAGTCCCTGTGAATAATACGGAGACTTCGATTAGTTTTCACTCGATTTTTGGCCAGAGATTTTCTATTTGATTCAGTAGCAGTGATGTCTATACCATGCCTGATACAGTGTGGTCAACTTTTTTTCCTGCCGTCTGTATCACGTCCAGTAGGTGGCGGTATTCAATTCAATTCAATTTTATTTGTATAGCGCTTTTAGCAATTGTCATTGCCTCAAAGCAGCTTCACACAATCAAAAAGAAATTATTTTGTAAGGAATGTGAATGAGTCAAAATGGTCAGTTTGTCCCTGGTGAGCAAACCGGTATTGAACAAACCAGCCATAAACTCATTAGCAGAGGATTTTAAGGAAGATTCAAATCATTATTTTCTTTTTTTATTTTTAAATGTAATAGATTTTCAAGGAATTATTACATTTTAAAGTATTTAACATTTGAGAGTTTATCTGGATAATAAAAAATTTGTGAACTGATACCAAACTTGATTCCAAAAATCTATCCATTGATGCAATTAACTGATTTGATCAACCTAAGGTTGATGAAATTGCATAATCAATTAAATAGCACACTGTGATTTAGCTGTAACCATAAAACAATGAGGCATTTAAACATTTATATAAACATGTTATTTTCATTTGAACCACTGTCTGACCTGCTGCTAGAGCAAACGAGTGAGTCAAACTGCACAGAGAACAGCAGCGTGGTGGTGTGATCTTATTCTGTACTTACATCCAGCTCCTCGTAGTAGTGGTTCAGGAGGACGAGCTCGGGATCTGCACCAGGGATGTGCTTCATCACCAAGTTATGACTGAGAAAAGTGTTAAATCAAGGAACATACACCCTGAACAACATCATTCCTCTATAGTCTCTAAACATGGTGCAACCAATCAGCATCATTTCTGGCCTAAGTAAATAAAAAGATCAAATTAAACGGAAGACAAAGCTGGAATTGTAAACAATAAACCAACTCTGGTTACAGCTCAGAAGTTATGTGAGGGTATTAACTGGTGACAAGTTTAAAATGACAGAAATGATAATACACTACACAGCTATATCAGTAATATCACCTGACTAATATTGTCTAGGTTCTGAGCCATAAAGCCATGGACTCCACAAAACCTCTAATGATGTGGTTTATGACACCAATGTGTTAGCAGCAGATGTAACAAGCCCTGTAAGTTGCAAGATGCGGCATTCATAGATCAGACCTGTTAGTTCAGCACATCTTACACATGCTCAATCAGACTGAGATCTGGAGAACTGAGGCCAAGTCAATACCTCAAACAATTACAAAATGATTTTGCAGTGTAGCAGGCCATAGCATCCTGCTAAAAGAGGACACTGCCATTAGGGACTACTTGGTCTATTTGGTAGACACTATGTGTCATCCACATGAATGTCAGGAGCCAGCGTTATTCAGCAGATCTTCCCCTGCATGCCTCCTTTTCCCATAGTGCATCCTGAAGTCACAACCGCCGATGTGCGACACCCGGCAGCACACAATCTATATAAATAGTCCTTTTTCATTCAGGTTGACAGCTGACTGCACACTCCAGTACACGCAACAAAAGGATGACGGCACACAGAAGCAGACGGCTTTTCTGGTTTGCTGCATGTGGATCATTTACAGTAAGTTCGGCTTAATATACGAGGACTCAAATAGACATTGAGTATTTTATTTGAACGTTACGTCCCTTTATTTTTAGTTAAAAATGTTTTTGTTACATGCAGAAATTAAATTTTAGTTTTCTCTGTAGCAGTTCATTTATTACATAAATGCTACACAATTTTTTTTTATGCATAGCATAAAGATGAAAAAAATCAGTGTTATCGGGGTTATGAAAGGGTTTTGTAACTCCATTTACATTTCTACTTGAATAAAAGCTCTGTCCCCAATCATCTCCTTTTTTATGATTTCAAACTCCTGCTACACTGCGGAGTGTTTAAGCGTTTTACAAAGGTAAGGCGAAACAATTACACACAGCAGTCAGCCCATGGCGATATTCCTGATTTAAATACTGTGGTTATGTAGTCCAACACCACTTAGAAATGTAGCGAAGTGAAAAAGAAGAGATGTTTGCTGTAATATAAACCATCTCTGTAAAACAAAAAATTATAACCAAAATGATTCTTACCAAAAAAAATAAAAAATTTAAGATAATCATGAATTGAGATCCAGGTTTAGTAAAGTAATTGGCATTGTGAACTGGATGAAGGATACTACAGAGGGATGTCTTGGGTCACAAAGGCCTTGACCTGAGGACAAAGATGGAAAAACACACAAAAGTAAATACAATTACAGTTATAGTTACTCTATATATTTTTGAAGCAATTGGCAAATGGGTCACTTTGAACATGGTACAAAAACAGATGACTATTTGTAAATCTTTTGTAAATTAGAAGAAACAAGAATGAAGTAATAATGTTAACATATTGTGAGCTTACCTCCCTCAGCCTATTCAGCTGTCATCCTCCACAGCTCTGGAAAAAATACATTAATTATGGCCATTAAGTAAGTACCGAAATATTTATTTTACAATTTCATGATTTGTGCATAGAAGTTCATCCTGCAGCTGTCTTGGGTCCGGATATACTGGTATTTGATCTTTTTTATTTATTTATTTATTTATTTATTTAGTTAGTTAGTTAGTTAGTTATCTCTAATCCAACCTAAATTATTATTTATAACAAGAACAGAAACAGAGCACCATCCAGAACCCGACTAGTGTCCCTCTCCCAATAAACATAGATGAACATGATGGATTGATGCGTGAATAGATACAGTATATTGAGGGATGAATGAACATAATGATGGCTGGTTGAATGGATGGATAAATCATGATAAATTATCATAATGATACATGAAAATAATGTTAAATGTATGGATATAATGATGATTGGATGGTTTCATGGATGTAAGGATGGATATACGGTAATAGAAAAGGTGCAGAAAAGGACAAAATAATGGACTGATGGACATGATAAACGGATGTAAGATGATAGATGAATAAGCATAATGATGGTTTGAACAATATAATGAAGGATAGAGGGACATAATGAATGAATGGACAAAATGATGGCTAGATGAACATGATGGACAGATGGATGGATGGATGGGATGGATGGACATAATCAGCTTTTACCTCCCTAAATTTATGGATGAATGAACGTAATGATATAATGATAGTTGGATGGATGGATGGATGGATGGATGGATGGACACTCTAAAGTTACAGTTTATATAACACCAATGAGAATAATGTTAGAGCAGACGGCAACACTCCACACACCACACCCATATCATTGTTAGGTGTCACATTAGTCTTTTCAAACACACACAAAGACTTTCAGTGTAAACCAGGTCACTTAAGCAAAGTCAGTTTCAGCACATGATCCAAATAAAGTGACAGACTGTTTTGCCTTTCAAAGTGGAGTTTCATGTTGGTGTGGCAGATTTCACTGGTGTTGCCAGATTAGCTAAATTTAATCTTAACACCCTAGCATGGAGAATAATACATGCAAGTAGTAAGAGGAAATGCTAGCTTAGACAGTTAAGGCTCTGGGGTGCTGATTAGAATGTCGGCGGTTTAAGGCCCCGTCTAAGCACTGTTGATCAAGGCACTAAACACTTTCTGCTCCAAAGGGCGATGTAACCTAGTTTCTTAAGTGGGATACATGGCAAAAATCATTAACTTTGCTGTAAGGAACATGTGGCGATTGAATCTTAATCTTAAGTGTGTGTGGTTTCTGTATGGGAAACACAGGTATAGTGAGATGAACAGCAAGTATTCTCAGATTGCGAGTAAGCAGAGACCGCTTTGACTGTCTAATAAATTTTCAATCCTGAACTTTTCACCAACAGATCTGGTTAGATACATGTTAATATTGTTACTGATATGCATTTTATTTATAGGTCTGTTATTAAGGATGATATTAAGTTCATAGGCGGCACAGTGGCTTAGTGGTTAGCTCTTTTAACTTGCAACTACAGGGTGCGAGTTTAATTCCCACCTCCAGTCTGTGTGCATGCAGTGTGTGCATCCACCGGTGCTTGGTGGGTTTCTTCTCACACTCCAAAGACATGCAGATAAGGTTAACTGGCCTTCCCAAACTGCCTGTAGTGTGTGAATGCGCATGTGAATGTTGACCAGCGATCCTACCACAATCATAAAATGGGAATAAATACAAAGGCCTCTGCAGTCCCTAGTTGGACCACAGAGGGTTCTTGATGGATGTATTAAGTTCATAACTATGAGACTTGGTAATAGTGTGTTGTGATTTTTAACTACTCTAAAAGCTCTTTGAATCAGACTTCGGGAACCCTCTGAACTGGATGAAAAGGCTCAACCTGGCAACCCTGTACATCTGCTTTACAATTGTTGCTTTCTATTAAAAGCCTGGAAAACATCTGGTTAAATTTAATTCAGCTTCATTGCATATATGGCATCTGATTTGTATGTCTGTAGGTATCTTTAAAACAATGTGATTTAAAAGGAAAATACAGATCATAAGAGGAACTGAGAAGAGCAGGGGAAATCCTATATACTCCATCAGTCCTTAACTCCAGTCATTAGCACAAACACACAATGTCTGGATTATCAGATAAATAACCTCATCACTGTTAGTTATTACCCAATGATAAATATCTCGGGAACTAAACTAATAACAGAAAAATGTGAACTTCCTCACCTCCACTTTGGCTCTGGCGAGACCATCGAGCTTCTTCCAGTCCAGCTCATGAGCCAGCAGGATGGAGGGAAGCAGCGCAACCAGCACAAGCGGCCACATACTCGGTGTGACTCGGTGTGACCCCGCGGACCTGCGAGCCTCACCTGACTCAGATACGCTCTTTATTCAAGGAGGGAAGACGAGCTCAATCACTCAGCAGAAGATGAGTCCGGAATCACTGCCACGTACAGCGTCCCCCCACGTATAACGTTCCCCTACGTACAGCGCCCCTTAGCGCAAACCCACGTACTAACGCACTACGTAGTGAGTCCCCGGGTGTCACGCGCACTACTCTCACGCACTGTGTAGTGCGCTAGTATGCGGCTCGCGACGTTCCTCTTTAAGGAGAAGGCGGAGCCAGGAGAGCGTCATTAAGAGTTAAATAAGCTTATTGGCTAGGTCCACGCGTGCGCAGTCTATCTCTGCGGTAGGCTTGTGAAGGGAATTCTACTAGCTGAACAGAAAGAGTCGACTCTTTCGAACCTCAAATGACTCGTTACCAGTTTTTTTCGAATCTGAAAATGTAAAAAGACAGAATTTTATTGGAAAATGTTTTATTAGTTAAACTGTTCAGTGAACTGTTGTGAACTCTATCCTCTGATAAGGAAAATGGCATTGTATCTTATATTAGATATGTAACTGAAAAAAGCCAGTGTTATATATGCATCATCATTCTTCTTCCTCATACTGCTGTAGATTCTTCAATTAACATTTATGTCTATAACAATCATGTCATAAACATTTCTGTCCATTTTTCTTTATATATATATTACATCCGTCATCATAACACACACCTGTGCTGCCTAAGTTACTCACAGACACACTGTCACCAGAACTGGCATCAAAGGACCTGTTTTTAATTCATTTATCATAAACAATGATTATCTATATAAATAAAATAAATGGTTTGTCTGTACATCCAGCACTCGTCAGAACTCGCTCTTTCAATGATATCTTTACATTTCATACATGGACCACAAACCAGTCTCAGAAGAAGTTCTGTCTGTATATCTGTTCAGCCAGCATTTGTCACTGAATCATGCAAAACTGGCTTAACAGAATTTAATGAAACTTTGAAAGTACCTAGGTATTCGACTGAAGTTAAACCTGCCATAAATGAAATCAAAATATCAAGTAGAAGGGAAGTTATGAGTTATGAGCAGTTCGTACTGCGTCAAACTGTGGGCTTGTCTTTAATCGACTACTGGACAGAATTTAATAAAACTTTTGCAGTACAGATATCTGCCTGAGGTTTAACCTGCACCATAAGTGAAACTAAAATGATTAATAATCTAAAAGGATTTAATCATCTATTTATATGCTATCTGCTCAATGTAAACAAACATCAATAGATATTAATTAATAAAATAACAGCACTGATGTGGATTTTAACACGTTGGAGTCATAAATTTTAAGACAAAACATTATCTTTATCCCATCTACTTTGTTTTATTTTTCATCTGTGATTCTCTCTCCGATTACCGAACAGGGAGTGTATTTTGCTGTCAAACAAAAGAAGTACAATTTAGAGTAAACAAGGTAGGAAAAAATGACAACATTTTTATTTCTTTTTGTATTAATAGGTTAATCTGTGAGTTTTGCCATACAGAAAGTATGTATGCTTCAATCTGAAATAATAATATCAATTATTACCTTAAAGCTGATCACCTTATTCTGTTTAATCTTTAAAAAAAAAAAAAAAAAAGTCCTCTAGAGGGAGACAGACTTCTTGAAGATTGCAAGGATTTTAACTAGACATTTTATGTTGCTCCAGTATCTGTAATGTCTGAGGGGTTCTTTTTAGCATTTATTATCATTAAGCCAACCTATTGAACGAACCTATGCTAATAGTACTAAAATTATAGCACTATCTCTCTCTCTCT
>JAQQZT010000014.1:7093241-7107121 GCA_030068275.1 Clarias platycephalus
AGTGTCAGTAGAGTGTCAGTACAGTGTCAGTACAGTGTCAGCACAGTGTCAGCAGAGTGTCAGCACAGTATAAGTAGAGTGTCAGTACAGTGTCAGTACAGTGTCAGTACAGTGTCAGCAGAGTGTCAGTAGAGTGATAGTCATAGTAAAATTACACATTCCACTTTTTGTGTTTTCCGTAAGGATTTCTAGAGTATTTTAGTAATGCATAGTGAAGGCTCTCAGTTTGCTTGTATCAGTAAACTTGGACAGTAAACTATAAGGAAACGTTTTGGGCGGGTTGGGTGTGGTGATAGACAAACCTCTTTAGTGTTCTGCTGACATATCAACATTTCACATCTGACTATAAACTAGCTACAGTGAAGCTTAGACTTTGATCCAAGGCTTTGAAAATAGGTCGGCTCTAAACGTCTAAACGTTAATTTTAATCTGCATACCATTTTTTGTTTAAATAAATGTAATTACTCATTATGGTTAAAGAACAGGGTGTGTGAGATGATGTGTCTCACCAGAGCCATGAGCTGGAAACAAATGCCTCATCTGATGGAAGCTTTAAAGCTTGCCTATTCTTCTTATTCTTAATCTTATTCTTATTATATAAGATAATATAATATATGATTAGATATTAGAGTAGATTATAAGATAATATATTATTATTATTTATTTTATTTAGCATGAGGCAAAATAGCTTCCATGTCTGTGTTGTAGACATTATCCTAATCATTACATGCTCACAGATGTTTGTGCACTTGCAGTATTTTATTTCCTGGTCGTCACTAAATGCAAATGATCTGTGTCGGGAATGACACTTGTGTGTTTTTAAATAATCAATTAATCCTTTGAAACCATGAGGTTTTTAGACTAGATGATCATACTGGTCAGAAGCAGGTTTGTGTTTTTGACTGCTGCGGGTGTGGGGAAGGTGATCTCGTGCTGAGTGAAGTGGCTCTCTCGTGTCTCAGCAGTGTTGCATGTGTGCATGTGTCAGTACACAGTCGTGTGCGAGGTCTGGACACTTCTGTGTGATATGTTTCCTTGAGAGCCGACACAGATAGATTTGTTACAGTAATGATTGGCTTGAGATCTTCAGTGTGGAATGACAGCGTGAAGGTTACAGCGTATTTATTAGCACAGTCAGGCATAAAGACAAGGCCAGTCATGGGCTTGGCCTGAAAACAGCAAGTATTACTCATGGCGAGCAGAACCTCAGTTAAAACATGGCCTAGTTTACAAACAAACAGTAATCATAGAAGGGTGGAACTGGTGGGGGAAGACTTTGCTGATGCTGAGTATAAATATAATAAACCCACATTTACTAATGTTTATGTGCTGGTGAGTGTATGATGTGGGGGGAGGGAACGGCTGGAGGTACGATATCTTATCTTACTCATAAAGTTATAAACTGTACAGAGAATTGTTTCTCAGTGCTGGTTTTGCACGTTGTTGTCTATTCCGTTTGTACCGTGTTAGTATTCATCTATTCATTGTTGCATCAAGCACGTGTCGCATCCATAAATAAATGCAAGCTAGATTTAGCCCTATGTGGGCCGGATGTTGAATATTGTTGAGGGTCATAGACCTCCATCATTATCTGTGTGGACAGCAGATCCTGGCCTGGTGGAGATGTGCAGCAGTTGAATAAAGAGATTGATGGGTTTTTGTCCTGTTTTGTTTAGTTTTTTCCCCAAAGCGAATCATTTTATAATAGTGACTGCTGGGAATTGTTTCCTGGGGATTAAGAAAATTTGAATTGTGTCATTATATTCGAACCTTTATTTGTGGGTAGAATGGCAATTTCTATAAGCTCTCCATGTAATGTTCTACGGTTCTTTATAGTCGCTTTAGTTACCGTCAACAAAAAAAACATCTCTGTAGTATTTAATTGTACAACATTAAAATACATTAAAATGTTAACAATCATTATATATTACAATATAAATATTATAACTTTGTCTTCATCTCCTTAAACTGGATTGATAATATTCCTGGTATTGTGAAATGACAATAATAAAAAGAAACTTGTGTTCAGCTAACTGTTACTGTAAAGCAGAAGAATAGATTTTAATTTCTTTCATTTTCATCTTTATTTATTAATGTTTGATCATTGAAACGTCATAAGCAGTATATAACGTAAGAAAAGCTGTGCATTACATTATACATTACAATGTTAAAACGCACCGGAAGAAAACTCGGCCGTCTGTCTCTGGCGTAAATGTGGGCGTGGCTGAAGCATGTCATATGTGGAGAGGATTCATTTTACATCCGGTCCTGAGGTCACGTCCCATTTAGAAGCTACTGCTCTGTTATTTTATTTTGATCAGGGTGTTATTTCTGCTGTCCTTCTCCGAGAAAATTACAGACTGAATTATTTCCTGGATGCACATGTCCGTCATTTTAAGTGCAGATGTCAGCTTCCCTCAGGGGAAGAAAAACCTTTAACTACTATCCATATTTAGTCTTATAGAGTGCTTAACATTGTCCCTTCACCAGAGATTAAGGATATCCCAAGTCATGAAAGAAGAAATCGATGCTTTAAAAACTCTTCACAGTTTTGTGTTTTAATGTATTTTTAAATTCGTCCATTAGGATGTCATGTTGTTAATGGAATATACTCAGATATCTGCTTTGTACAAAATACAACCACTCTAGTTTGTCTACCACAAGAACACGTGAAAAAGAGTCTTTTTTGGTTTGTTTGTTTGTTTTTGTAAATCGCTGGAGCCTATAATGACTTAATTATATTTAAAATCAATCAATCAATCAATCAATAAATAAAGAGAATGTATTAAGATCATATGGTTTGGATATACAGAATGAAAACAAAAATGTGGCCAAAGCACAAAAATGTTTTATTAGTCCTTTATTAGACTTTTGCACGACTCTATGCCTATAAAACACCCTCATTGTGCTTCCTGATTCCTTATATGGTAACACTTCCTGTAGCCCGTGTCCAGACGAATATAAATACTGTATAAATAGCTTGTGTCTCCTGGAACCCTGTTTGTTTATCTTGAAAATGCAAATATTCCAGTTTCCCCTGGTCTGTCTGTGTCCGGATCTTTTAATGACTTCTTATTTTCTGATGAACACAGGACACCGGGCCAAAAGCTTAAAGATGCTCTTTTTGCTGGTAATAAACAGAGAACTTCAAACACATCATGCTTGCGTGTGTGTGTGTGTGTGTGTGTGTGTGTGTGTGTGTGTGTGTGTGTGTGTGTGTGTGAGCGGCTACATAAAGCAATAATTCTTTTTGTCATTCATCTGTAATTTAATAGTTTGCTCACTCAACTTACACCTAACCAGTGCCAGTTTATTTTTACATAGACAATGAATGCTAAATGTGATAATTAGCACAATTTATAAGCATATGTTATGTGAAAACGGCAGTTTTGTTCATGCATCTCACTATTAAACAGTCATAAGCAATTATAAATAAAATTATGAAAAACTATAACTTTTTCATTTAAAATTATTCATTTTTTCCTTTGTAAGTGCATTGCATAAATTAAAAATTGAAATGCTTAAATATTTATTGCTTTTGTTCTCTCACTTCATTTGTTTTTTCATAAATGTCTGTAGACATCCTTATAATGGCAAAGTTTTTTCAAAGCCACACAGTCTAGTTTCCATGGAAACATAGCATAATTTAGTTAAACATTTCAGTTATAAAAGAGCGGGGAACCTAATCAAAGAGACTCTGAATTCAGAAGGAAATTACAGTAAATATCATATTCATCATTTTCTGTCATTAGTGTAGAGTTTATGAATAAAGTATCTTGAAATAGACTTTTACACCAATTTAATATTCATGTTAAAATGTAAGAGATTCTGTACTAAAGCTAATGAAGCAGACCAGAAGGAAAATGTTCAGGTGTACATGTGTTCCTAATAAAGTGATCAGTCAGTGTTTATGCACAAGTAATCTATTCAATTTTGACATTTTAACTGCACTCTTGTGTTGTGAGGTGACAGGTGACATGAAATGCAACTATTTCATGTGCATATACACTCACGGGCCACTTCATTAGGAACTCTTATATGTTTGCTTTTTTTGGTACAGTTATTCTGTCATGTTGCATTAATGCAAATGGGGAAACCTTGGCATATGAACAGTAAGAAGAAGAGAACTGATATTTAGTATAACGCCACTGGTATGTTTCACTCTTTGCATTGCTGGAGTCCGTATTCACTACATCACATTGCAATTACAGTTTGTTTTGATAAAAATGTTCCTACGGGCTGTCAGTCAGTCTCTGTGTTGACATAGCAACACACTAAACTCTATCCAGCAAAGTATTTGGCCATATTGTATTTGAAACATCACTAACGTGTAAGTTATATTAGTTTCTTGTCTAAAAAATTGTTGTATGATTTTGTGTGATTTTAATGTCAGCCTCATGCCTGTGGCCAAATCAAGGATGTGGTGATGTTCAGTGCAGTACTGCTTGTGCAGTGTTGCTTAATTAGACATTGGACGAAAGAAACATGCACTGTACTTCCTCTAAAGGCATGACAGTAGAGATACAGTACAGATAGACTGTGTTGCAATGATTCACTTCAACCCGCAGACTTCAGATGGTGCCACCATATATCTTTGTTTAGAATTGTTTCTTTTCTCAAGATACTGAGCTAATCCTAAGCAGTTCCTCCTTTATGCATTTCTTTGTTACAGACAAGAATGGAGCAGCACAGCCAGAGAAATCCTGATGTCCAGTCATCTTCAGAAGAACTGAAAGCAACTACAGAGGCCTCCACTCTTGTTCAAGGCTCAGAGAGGTGTTCCTCTGCACCAAGCAGACCATCTACAGCTCCGGCTCGCCCAAAGAGGCCCCAGAGAACCTCCCGGGTCGATTCCACTGACATTTTAAAGCCTGAGGACCCAGAGTGTCCTGAATTTAACCAGGAGAAAGTTGACTCTTCTGCTCTTAACAAGGCCAGTCAACCATCAGGTCCAGCCCAGCAGCTCCGTGATGACCTCCCCTGTAGCCCATCTTCTTTGGCTGGACAGGTCCCACATGTCACGAGGAGCCACATCTCCATGAGAGCAGCCTCGCTTCCTCAGGCCCCATCCTATAAACCACCTCTCACAGATCCCACTGTTCTCCCTCAGAGGGCGCTCTCTGTAGCCGGCACAGCTGATACAAAGCCTCAGACTGATGACGATTTCAGGTAAGCCACCTTGCAATGTCAACGAAATATTAATGCTGTTATGTTTGACACGTCCGCATGGATTTTCTATTGCAAACATGCCAGCAGGTGAATTTGTGACTTTTGTAGTTATGGGTATGAACCATAAGATCTTATCTCTGATGTCATATAAGTAACCTCTTTTTATGCGATGTCACATTACACCACCTCATTGTTGACTATTTTCCTATAAGGTGGCTTCCCGAATATTCCCGAATGTGATCCCTTAACGTGAGTTCTTAACGCGAAATTTTGTATTACGAAACGCATTTTCCCATGGGGAATAATGTAAACAAAGACAGTCTGTTCCAGCCACCTGGAAATCTTACCAATATTGCCAATTTCCAACAATATAGTTGGATTTTTGCAAATATTTAGAAAAAACATGTAGATTAAGTAATATATTAAACATTGCCCTATCAGTTCTTTTGGTTCCACGTTTATCCCCACTTTCTCTCTAAATCATGAGGAGATTTCCGGTGATGTAAGTTTAAACTTTCCATTGTCTTTACGTATACCACTGGTCGCCATTAAATCCTTCTGTCTCTTTGCGGATACATACAAATTGGATTACTCACAATTGGGACAGTATTACAGGACAGCATTTTTTTATCATTGTACACACGACTTGGCACTATAACTTCCATTCGCATACACACCATCATTTTTTTGATTATAGTTGTTAATAGTCGGATTTTGTGCACTGTAGTGTCTGTTTTGTGTAGAACACATTTGGGGGTTGGTATATTTGTTGGTGTTGTTTTTCACCGGTTCCTCGAAGTGGCCGAACAGGAAGTATGAGCAACCGGCTTGATCGCTTGTACGCCGAAACTTCTTTGCATGGCGTAGAAAAATCCAGCCAAAATTTGGGTCAAAACTGGTCTTTCTGTTCATGAGTGTTACCAGTGGTTTGCATCTTAAGGAACTGTACAGATTTGTGTTCTAAAGCCGTCTCCTGATTGATTTTTATTATGATTACGCCTTTCTCCTTCATAGTTCTCTGTACTTGGCTAGATTTTGCTGTTTTTTAGATAAACTGCCCATTCTTTTTTTTTTTTTGCATGTTTAACAAATGTTCTGTTGTGTCTCACTGTATATTTGCGTTATTTCTAGCTGTTGTTTTTTCATGTTTAACTGATATTTAATGAGCACACACATGCACAAAACATTAGAGTTTCTTTAATGTTACATTTTTATGTTTCCACATCTATTAAGTCACAGCATCCATCTATTAGTTATACAATCGACCTCTTTTAAACCCAGCTGTGTCTCAGAGAAGCCCTGCGGATAATAGGAGATATTTATGGATCTTTGATTTCTCTTTCCATTTCTCTGTGTCTCGTCTGCATGTGCACTCAACGCACGTCTCCCTTTCTTTCGTGCTCTCCACATGAGTGTTTGAGAACAAGAGGACTTCTCTAGCTGCTGATTAATGATAAGGGTTAATGGACTGAGAACATGCAGTGAGAAATAATGGAAGAAAATTATAGACTATCAAAAGGGAAACTTGATCACCTCTAAAGCATTAACTAACGGCATTTAGTGATGGAATTTTAAAATGTGTAAAGGTCATACCCTCAAAATGCACACTACCAATTATCTATTATGTCCTTTATTGTCTTTCATTCTTATGGACGTCTTGTGTTTTTTCTCTCTGTCTCACCAACAGAGTGCACATAATCACATGGAACGTGGGCTCAGCCGTGCCCCCAGATGACATCACTTCCTTGTTGGGGCTAAATGTAGGCGATGGAAATACAGACATGTATATTGTAGGGTAAGAGCTGCTCTGCTGGCTGTTTTGAACTTGCTAATCTTGGGCATCTGCCTGGCAAAGGTGAATAAACAAATAATGCAAAACACAATGCAAACAAAGAGGATGAACTATTTTGTTAGTCATGCAGACTTTATGACATGGTTCACTGTATGCGTCTTGTATAAGCCGCCCTGTTGTGTCTCATTTTTTATATGTGCATGGCACATGGTACAAGCATACCATGTTAGATAAGCCATCTATGCTTTATTAAGATAATCCTCATGCTGTGCTCAGAATGTAACACCGTGTACTTTTCAGTTTGAGTTACATTATAACTGAGTCTCATTTTCAGTAACTCACTCTCTTTCATCACCTCTGCTCTTATACCAGATTACAGGAAGTGAACTCCATGATCAATAAACGCCTGAAGGATGTCCTTTTCACAGACCAGTGGAGTGAAGTCTGCATGGACACACTCAGTCGCTTTGGATACGTGTTGGTCAGCAACAACACCACACCCATATGTCTGTTGGCCATGTAGTGCCATTATACTGTAGCTTTTATTGCTGCTTGCACACAGAATTAAAGTTCATAAAGTTCATATATTAAATGGGTGGCTTTTTGACCCAAACATGAAAGCAAGACAAGGTGACTTTATGTCATCCCCGAGGATAAACGTTAAAGGAATATATATTTATAACATTGCATTTTAGATTAATCCCACATTTAAAATAGGATTGAGGACATGAGAGTTATTTCGTTCAATTCTGTTTGACAGATTTCAGTATAAATCCCAGTCTATAGACCAATGGCTGTTTGTGTGCACACATGCACATATTCTTTCAGGATGGAGTAAAATTGGAGTAGACTAACTTCAGCTTATTCAGTTTATTGTTTATTGCTCAGCAGGCATAATACAGGTCTTGATTGCCTTTTCCTTTATCATTTCAGGAAGCATTTCTTTGCACGTGCAAGTCTGTGTGTGCATGTTTTTATTTCAGACACTTTAATTATAATGTACCATCAAGATGTAAAATTGAAGGGTGTGTTTATTCTAAAACCTGTTCTGTTTCTGGCAGGTTTATGAACAGCCTAGAAATATGCAGCATTTGCATTGACACTCTTACTCTGAACAGCAATAGTAATATTTAATAAAGTAATAACTGACAGCTTGGTGTATTCAAGGCGACCTGCAAGTCTGGATCCATAGGCATTGTTCCGCATATTTGCTAATATTTATTCTATTATTTATAATTTTATGAACATGTTGCATTTCTTCTATTCTGTTACTGTTTAGATCACTGTTAAATGTACACTCACTGGTCACTTCATTAGGTACACCTGTTCAGCAGTTGTTATCACAAATATCTAGTCAGCCAATCACATGACAGCAAGTCGACGAATTTAGTATTGTAGGTTAAGAAGATCTGCTGAATTTCGAACTGAGCATCATAATGGCGACTGAATGTGGCATGGTTGTTGCTTTCAGATGGGCTAGACTGAGTATTTCCGAAACATTTGACCTACAGGGATTTTCACACACAATCTAGGGTCTGTCTAGGGTTTATAGAGAATGTTCTGAAAAAGAGAAAATATCCAGTGAGGGCAGATCTTAGGGTGAAAATGCCTTGTTGATGCTGGGGGTCAGAGGAGAATGACCAGACTGGTTCGAGCTGATAGAAAGGCGACAGTAACTCACATCTTATTACACCTGAGGGTATGCTAAAGAGCATCTCTGAAGGCATACAGTAAGACCTTGAAGCAGATGACAGCAGCAGAAGACCAGACTGGGTGCCATTTCCTGTCAGCTAAGAACAGGAAATTGAGGTTACAGTTTACATGGGCTCAACAAAATTGGACAACAGAAAATGTAAAAAAAAACGTTGCCTGGTCTGATGAATCTCGATTTCTGCTGTGACATTTCGATAGTGGGGTCAGAATGTGGCGTGAACAACATGAAAATAAGGATCCATCCTGTCTTTGAGCCCCTTAGTACCAGTTGAGCATGGTTTAAACGTCACAGCCTACATGAGTATTGTTGCTGACCGTATCCATCCCTTTATGGCCATCACAGGATAATGATATAATGCACCATGTCACAAAGCTAAAATCATCTCAAACTGGTTTGTTAAACATGACAATGAGTTCACTGTAATCAAACAGCCTCTACAGTCACCAGATCTCAATCCAAAAGAACACCTTTGGGATGTGGTGGAATGGGAGCTTCATCATATATACAGTATGTGCAACCGACAAACCTGCAGCAACTGCGTAATGCTGTCATGTTAATATGGACCAAAATCACTAATTAATGTTTCCAGCACCTTGTTGAATCTTTGCCTTAAAAAACAGGCGGTTCTAAAGTCAAATGGGGTCCAACCCGGTACTAATGAAGTGGCCAGTGAGTGTATATATCTGATTGGTCAGGGAGTGTGGATTGTAACACAAATATTTGTTTCAAAGTACAACTGAGAGCATTAATAAATGCAGTGTTTTTTTTTTGACAAATACAAATGCAAAAGCTCCAGCAACTGCATGATGCTGTCATGTCAATGTGGTCCAAAATCTTCTAATTGTCTAACATAGTACATTTTCCTCCATTTTGTCCTCAAAGGTGACATCACAGAGAATGCAGGGTGTACTGCTGCTGGTTTTTGCAAAGTACTACCACTTGCCTTTTATCAGAGGCATACAGACGGAAAACACGCGCACTGGGCTGGGAGGAATATGGGTAAGCCAGAGTGATACATAAACTCAATAACATTTTATTTTATTTGTATAGCGCTTTTAACAAGGATTATTGTCGCAATGCAGCTTTACGGAATCAAAAGAAAATTATGCAAATGTATAAGATATATGTGTGAAAATATGTCTGAACCAAAACGATCAGTTTGTCCCTAATGAGCAAGCCGAGAGCAACGGTACCAAGGAAAAACTCCCTGAGATAGCAATAGCAAGAATTCTTGAGAGAAACCAAACTCAACACTGAACCCATCCTCATTTGGGTAATAACGGATAGCGGGAATTGATTTGCAGTAATACTGTGTGTTAGGTGACTAGAAGTTCAGATTAACAGGAGAGATATGTTTAAATTAATGTGGAGTCCACTTTCATTATTTAAGGCTCAGGTACAAAACTATACACTGTACTATACACTGTATAAACTGTACTTCATGAATACATTCAAATATTATTAAATGGTGTATGTTATTACTAATATTGTCATGATAGTTGCCAGGGATTGCGTTTGGATTCCTCATGGATAGAGCCAACACAAATACTAGAGTAGATCAGAAACTGGCACCTCTGTTGTAGTATCTAATAGCACTTTGCTATTTCTTAAAGGCTCAAATTATTCAGGAATGCAGACTTAATACTTATCATATGTTGAGCATGTTGCTGTAGTGAACTACCTGTTTAAAACCAGTCCGTGAAATGTAAAAATTAGACGGTGAGAGTGAATGGCAGGAGTGATCCTGTCTTTGTCACAGCTTTTGTGTGGTATTTACTTTCTCCTATGTTAACTGTTTATGTTCTTCCTTCCAGGGAAATAAGGGTGGAGTAAGTGCTCGGATGAGTGTGTTCGGCCACGCACTATGCTTCCTGAACTGCCACCTGCCGGCTCACATGGAGAACACAGAGAAGCGCATGGATGATTTTGAGAGCATTTTGCAGCAGCAACAGTTTGAAGGTCAAGCTGCCATGGGAGTCCTGGATCATGAGTGAGACACACACACACACACACACACACACACACACATACACACACACACAGGTTGAAAGTTTCAAACATAAAATGTTTGCTCTCTGTTGTACATTTGCCAATAAAAGGCAAATTGTTTGTATGATTCGGTATAAATTATTTACATTATTTAGGTATTTAAACTCCTTAACAAGCATGTGAATTTTTGGTTGTAAAAAATTCTTATTCCCTTATTTTCAGTGTTGTTTTCTGGTTTGGGGATCTAAACTTCCGTATAGAGGACTTGGAGATGCATATGGTTAAGGCAGCTATTGATAATAACAAACTTTCCATTCTGTGGGAAAAAGACCAGGTAAGAGACATTCAAGTGAAAATGAAAACTACCAGCTTTTTAAATTTCTTTTACATTTCTTTTTCAACTTGTGGCACACGGCATGAAGGAGCTGACCCAATTGTTTCAACCTCTTGAGACCCAAATGTCCTCAAATGAGGATCTGAAATTCTCTGCATTGTCTGTATTACCTTGTATGATCCTTATATGTGGACCATTTGGTATAATTCTTTTTTCAAACTTCTTCCTGTTTGAAGACATTTTTATGCATTTATTTTTTGAAGCTGTGAGTTTCCATTATTTTTTATTTTTTATTTTTTCCCCCGATTTTGCCCTACTGTAATCTAGTCGTATCCAATTCCTCCCTGGCACTAGGGGGCTCTCACAGTAAGGCTACTACTACCAGTCAGTTGGGAGGGCCGAAGACTATCACGTGTTTCCTTCCGAACCACGTGACACCAGCCGACCGCATCTTTTTTGCTCGCTCACGCACCGTTGGGGGTGGCGTAACACACTCGGAGGACAGCGCTATCCGCTCCTTCCGCTTGCATGAGCTCACAGACGCCCCTGATTGGCTGTAGAGCCGTGATTAATGTGGGAGCACTTTACCACTGCGCCACTCGGAGGCATTTCCATTATTTCTTATGGGGAAATTCGCTTTGGTTTACGAGTGTTTTGAAATGCAGGTCCGGTCCCGGAACAAATTATGTTCGTAATCCAAGGTTCCACTGTACTCAACAGTAGAGTTCAGGTCTCAGGATGCAGTTTGTTATATTACAGAGAACAGCCAAGCACTAAGTCATCATCACTCATTTTTCCATCATGTCAGGTGTAAATTATAGATTTAACTTACAAAATGCAAAAAAAAAAAGTTTCCTCACCAAAAAACCAAAACAAAAATCACCATTTCAATTACACACATTTTTTAAATCCAGTATCCACCACATAGCCCCTGTGTGACATGTTACTATAGAAACTGCTGAGGTACAGTATACTGGTGCTTTTAATTGTGCCAAATAACATAATCTTTGTCCACTGAATCTTTTTACTGTAAGCCCAAAAGTGCTACTTCAAATGATTACTATCACTGTAGAGGCATGTGCATATATTGATATCTTTCCATTCTTTTTTTTTTTGTTGTCTTATAGTTGAACATGGCCAAAGACACAGAGACTGTACTTGAAGGCTTCCAAGAAGGACCTCTGAAATTCCCTCCTACCTATAAGTTTGATGTGGGAACTAATACATATGATACCAGGTACAGATTAAAGTCTGAGCCTTCTAAAGATTTGCCTTTCACAAAATTAATTCATGCCCACATTCCACCTGGATACTGTAGACTGTAATCATGAACACTGTTCTGAGGTTATCTGAGTATTTCTCTTCACCATGTGCGCATGCTACACAGTAGTGATGCGCGGGTCGTCTGGTAAAGAAATTGTCACTTTATACACAAAGAAATAAAAGTGAAGATGGAAGACGAGGTGCGGGAGAAATTGAGGTCGGGAATTTACATAATTTAATGGTCGCGGGGGCGGGGCGGGTTGTAAAAATAGATACAGTGGTGCGGGGCGGGCTGGGGCAGGCCAAATAATTTAATAAAAGCGGGGCCCGCGGGTTGGAAAAATACCCGACCCGCGCATCACTACTACACATCCCATCAGCATAATAAATAATATTTGCTGTAAAGTACAGTGCAATTGTCTATCAAGTCGCTTTTTTGGGGGTTGCAAATCTCACTAAGTGTGGAACCATCCTCAGTAGTCTCATGTATAGTAGCTTTAGGAAGTTATGTATGTACATTAAGTGCCAACAGGGATTCTGGCGAGAGGAGCTATGACAGCATAATGAAAGTGAAAGCCAGAAGAAAAGACATTAGAGAGCCCTGGGACATATAGTGACCAGCTACTCCATCATGAGCCAACCTGAGTTGGGCTGTGCAATAGCATTTGTTTGATAGAATACTCTATCCTAGTGATCTCTCCAAATCTGCTCCTTTCACGAAAAACTATTAACAAAGTCTTGACTAAAGAAATGCCTTCAGCCTAGACTTGAAAATGGCAAATACCTGGACATTGATAGTTGCCAGTATGTGTTTGGGTTCAGAAGAAGGAGGAAAGCCAGACGCCTCTCTTTAGCTGTTTTAGCAACTAATGCTGCTGGTGCTGACTGATGTGGTCAGCGCCCTAGGCATGCACAGAAACAAAAAGTCACATAAATCGCTTAATCTCATTCAAGTTGCTTGATCACATATTGAATATGTAACTGCTCTAGGACCACATTCTTGAATCCAGTCTTAAAAACTAAGCTCTGTGGCACATTAGGGTAAGAAAATCAGATTTGAGGAACTTCAGGCTGGTCATGTGTCTGAGTTCTAAACACTAACTGGAAGTTTATCCCACAACTGTGAGGCTTTGTCAGAAAAAGGCATAACCCTGCTGTTGTCTTTATACAAGGTGCCACATGATAGAATGCACCTTTTGATTGAACTGGGAATAGCTGCAGTTTAGTGCTTTATATGTCGGAAGGATTTTTAAAAACCAATGTAAATTTGTACTAGGATACAAGTCCAATTCATACTGGACAAACTGATGCTTTTTTATGGAGATTGTCTAAAGTGTGCTATAATACCTCCTACAGTATAATGGTGACAGTGTGCGCATGTGTCAGAAAATCTCTGCCGCATGAGATTTCTATTCCCTTCTCAGAGAAATTCTCAGCGACAGGTTGTAAGACATTGACATCCAGTGACATTTCAAATGGAGGTAAAGTCCCAATCAAAAGTTTAAGACCACTTGAAAGATGGCAAAAAATCATATTTTGCAGGGTTGGATCTTAACAAGGTTCCAAGTAGAGCTTCAACATGCAACAAGAAGAAATGGGAGTGAGACAAAACATTTTTT
>JAQQZT010000014.1:7107221-7117832 GCA_030068275.1 Clarias platycephalus
TGGAATTTCTTAAATGATCCTGAGGGTTATGGAACAAAAAAGTCAAGTGGAAGAACCAAAAAAATTTCACCAGCACTCAGATGGTGGATCCAATTGGCTGTCCGTCAAGACACTGGACGATCCTCGACCCAAATTAAGGTCGTTACTGGTGCTGACTGCAGCCCCATAACCATCAGACGGCATCTGAGACTGAAGGGCTCTGATGAGAAAAATTTTTACCTTGAAGTTTCCAACGTTACTGGTATGACGAGCAGATCCCACCTGAGATCTGTTTTCTACGCGCCACAGTGGAGGGGGCACCATAATGGTCTGGGGTGCGTATTCCTTCAGTGGAACAATGGAGCTTCAGGAAGTGCAGGGGCGTCAAACGGCTGCTGGCTATGTCCAGATGTTGCAGAAAGCATTCCTCATGACTGAGGGCCCTCGTCTATGTGGTAACGACTGGGTTTTTCAACAGGACAACGCTACAGTACACAATTCCCGCAGGAGAATGGACTTCTTCCAGGAGAATAACATCACTCTCTTGGCCCATCCTGCGTGTTCCCCGGATCTAAATCCAAGTGAGAACCTTTGGGGATGGATGGCAAGGGAAGTTTACAAAAATGGACAACAGTTCCAGACAGTAGATGCTCTTCATGCGGCCGTTTTCACCACTTGGAGAAATATTCCCACTCACCTCATGGAAATGTTTGAATCAAGCATGCCGCAACGAATTTTTGAAGTGATCAACAATAATGAGCTACTCAGTACTGAGCTCATGTTTAGAAGTTTGATTTTTGTTTTAGGGGGTTTTACAGGTTTTTTGCGGAGGTGTGGTCCTAAACTTTTGATCAGCTATGAAACAACCTGTTTCAGTTTATTCGTTGTTTTCATTAAATTGCATGCTCAAAAAATGTTTTGTCTCACTCCCATTTCTTCTTGTTGGATGTTGAAGCTCTACTGGAACCTTGTTAAGATCCAACCATGCAAAATGTGATTTTTTGTCATTTTTCAAGTGGTCTTAAACTTTTGATCGGGACTGTACTACAAGCAATTTTGTTTTTCTAACAAAGTTCGATGAAGAGCTTAATTCCATCTTCCATCTAACCAAATTTCTAGAATTTTAGAAGTTTCCTTCAAATTACCAGCAAATTACCAATTTGTCAAACATTCATATTTTTCCTAGTGGGAAGAAGCGTAAGCCAGCATGGACTGATCGCATTCTTTGGCGTATGAGGCCAATGGCTCCAGCAACCAATGTGTCCAAGCGTAGCTCAATGTCAGGCCTCACCAGTGGCACTCGGGTCACACAGCACTTTTACCGCAGTCACATGGAGTACACTGTCAGTGACCACAAGCCGGTCTCCTCCATATTCACCCTGCAGGTAAAACCATAGATGAGATAAATAAGGAAAGCTGGGGTTCATTCTATCAGAACTGTGATATCACTGTAATATACACTGGTCTCCACAGTTTCCGTATAAGGTGGATATGTCATTGGTAACGCTCATTGTAGAGGATGAATGGAGGGAAGTGACTGATGCTGTGGCAAAATTTAAGGTGGCACCCAATTACTCCAGAAGTTCCTGGGACTGGATTGGACTTTATAAGGTTTGTCTTAAAAGGAAATTATTTTACTATTTTTATATCATTTAATATATATATATATATATATTTTTTTTTTTTTTTTTTACACATTTATGAAGCTAATATAAGACATATTATGATCTAATATAAGACACACATTTACCTGGAAAATGTGCTTTATAAATGAACCTGAGTTGGAAATTGGAATATGTGAGTAGCTCAGACTTTATTAAATATTCACCTACAGTCATGTGTAAAAGTTAGTGCCCCATCTTTTAATTCTATGTTTTTAATGTCAAAGCATAAGTAAAATCCTCTGATCATAGCAGTTCTTAGTATTTGTCAAATACAACCTCAGACGAATAACTTATAACTTAAAAAATAATTTTGGCAGCACTAAGGACCCCTTACTGCTTCCACAGAATTTAAGAGGGGTAGTTTGTGGCCAGGTGCTGCTAATCATCAGCCCTTGATTAATTGATCATCGGCAGGTGTGCATACCTCGATAAAGTAGAAGTTTTGGCAGATTGCTGTTCTGGAGCATTCATTTACTTTATATTTGTAATTTTTCTAGTTTTTACACAAAAACATAGCCTTAAAAGAGGAGACACTAACTTTTACACACGTATCCATTATGTGACGCATATCTTGAGCATGTTTTCTTGGCTTTAATAAAGTCATGAGCAGGCAGAACTAAAAGCATAAGCTTATAGTAAATTAATAAATTAATAGTAATTAAATTATGCCAAATGTGGTATTGTAGTAACACTTTTGTCATTTTTGTAATTTTCAAGCGATGAATAGGTGATGAAATGTAAAATATAAGCACAGTAAAATTAGCAGCATTTAAATCCATTGTTTGTTTGTTTTTTTTATTCCAGGTTGGATTCAAACACCATAAAGACTATGTAGCTTACACTTGGGCTAAACAGGAAGAGTCAGATTACCTGAGACAGGAGCACCATGTAAGACATGAATCCACAAGTACAGACCATCATGAAGAAGAACTTACAGTAGTTTTATTAAAGAATGAAGACAAAATGGCCACAAACTGATCAGCTGTTTTAAATTCCCACCTTGTAGGTTACCTTTGCAGAGGAGGAGTTACCAAAAGAGCCTGGTGACTATATTTTGGGTTACTATAGCAACAATATGAACTCCATTGTGGGTGTTACTGAGCCCTTCCAGGTAACTGTTTTTCCTTAATAAATTACACAAATGAAAAAATACATTTTGGCAATGTTTTGTTAATATGCAGTAATTAGAAATTAGATTTTTTTTTAATAATAATTTGATAGTTATTTATGCAGAATAAATGTCTCATTATCATAGTGAAATAACTAAAAATTTTAACTTTATACAATTCTGAACACTGTATTCTGTATTCTGAAAAAAGTTCTTGTTACTGAAGCTATAAAATTGATTGACATTTATAAAAGACACTTAAATGTTTTAAAGAAGTCCGTACATATGTGAATGACGATCCCAATCCCGTTCAAGGTGACCCGCAGCCCATTACAGTCATTCTGTGAACATTCTGCAAGCAGAATTCCTGATCTTTGAAAATCAATCCATAACTTTTCGCCAAAATGAGACGCATCTGTCTGTGGGAACTGTATATACAATCATTTCACTTGCATATTACAGGAACTTGTTTGGAAATTATTGCTACATCCATATTCAAGGGGGTTGACAATGGGTTAAGTTAGTGTGGCATTAACAATTCTGTAATTTTCATTCACACACATTTTGTGGTGCTCATATATAATCTACCAAACAAAGGATTGCCCTTAATACTTAAGAATGTAAATCCTTTGTAGTCAATTACTGCCTGAAGTCTGGAGCCCATATACACAACAAAATGCTAAGTTTCCTTCCTCTAGCACTTTTCCGGGCTGCTTTCATTATTCGATTTTTTTATGAAAAAAATATAATAATAATAATCTTGAATGATTAATTGAATCAAAAATTCTTGAATCTTAAATGATTAATTCCATGCTTTTTGTCAAATACCTTGAATTAAAGCTGAAAGTCTTGACTTTGCTCAAATGTTGAGTGTTTCATTTCAAATTGAATGTGGTGGAGTCCAAATGCCAAAAAACTTTGTTCCAGAATTTACGGACCTGGCTGTTCATATCTACATAGAATAAATGAATGTGTAATAAGGCTATGTAATAAGTGAATAGGTGCAGAAAATTATTTTATCACCCTGACTTATTTGACAAGATATTTAATGTCACATGGATGAGTAAAAACCCTCACAGTCATAATTTACAGTGGTGTATATAATTTGCTCCTTTCATGCCTCTGCAGATTCAGTTGCCATCACCCAGCACGGCTGGTCTCAGTGCCTCTGACAGCTCAGATTTTAGCTCTGAGGATGAGGTCAAGAAGGGCAGCAGTAGCAGCAGTAGTCGCAGCGCCACACCCACTGGGCAAGAAGGAAACTCCCACAAACCCGGTTCCAGACACCACTCATCACATTCCACTTCCAGTTCTAAGGGTGGCAGCCCCGTTAAAACAAGGGACTCCTCTGCTGATCAAGACTCAGGGAAAAACAGCGGAAAGCCAAAAATGCCTTGAATGGGCTAAGTGACATTCTGGAAATGGCATTGAGATGTAATGCAGGAGCTTTTGCTGTATCATGATGTTATTTGTTACTTGAAGTCTTAAATGTGGCAGGACAAAGTTATTTCTTTAGTAGCACTCTCTCCTAGGAATTAGGAAAGTGGAGTGAATCAAAATCTTTGTCTCTTTAGCAGTAAACTAAATTCATGCCATAGATCATTCTCCACTTTTTCTTTTTTCTCTATTTCAATCAGATCCAAAGAGAATGATTAAATTCTCAGACTTTAATAAAGAGTAAAGCACAATAGTTAAACATATTTTAAAATGATACATAAGGAGCATTTGGTCTTTACTGTTTCCAGTGTAATAACTTTTGTAGATTAAATCTGTGACAGTGTTTGCTGAGGGCATCACAGCCTTTCCTAAAGCTCTGTGAAATGGCCAGGTTTCTTTCACTAATTAAAATGCCTTTCCTGACCACAGCACTACTGATAAGAGTGCTTTAGTGGTAGCACACATCAGCCGGTTCTTGGAAATCCTTTCTATTTTCTATCAGTAAACTGACAGGACTCATCTGATTTTGATTCTTGTATTTACAGGCTGAACAGCATATGCTACATGTCAGGAGAGAGAGACACAGGTTTATTTCCATTATAGCAAACGTGTACAGATATTAGAACATGATTCTGTTAAATGTGATACAGGTCCTTCTGGGCACTCTCCCATGCGAATTGTGCAGCACTGGAATCATGTCATTCATCCTTTGCACAGTTACTGTACAGTGCTGTAGTAGTGTTCCTGTTACAGTAGATGTCTGAAAGTCAAACCTTGACAAAAAAATCTGAAGACATGTTCTTCTCCTTCTCTCAAGAATCCAATAATAAAATAAATGTGATGTCACTTGGTAATTTAAGGGTACTGTTTAAGCATAAGCTTAATATAGATGACTGTAGATTAGGGAATGATTTTGAGAAAATAAATTATCTGTGAACATGAGAAAAAACATACGTCCTAAATAAATGATACAATGATATAAGAGTTAATTTACTTAGAAGTGTGGAAGAATGTCAAGAGTTTTTGTGCCTGGTTAGATTTAAGTATCAAACAGTACTACAGTACATCACTGCTGTAATTATAATTGTGGAGATTCTGTAAATGTGCCGTCTGGTATTTTCTAGAATTTGTCCTGTGTGGCGAAGATCTCCTCCCTCTCTCTCTCTCTCTCGCTCTCTCTCTCTCTCTCTCGCTCTCTTGATCTCTCGATAGTTCCAGTGATTAGCAGTACACAGTGGTGATTTCAGTAGCTGTAGTCCAGTAGCTGGTAAATCTCAGTGCACCAGTTAGGACCGGGAGAACTATTTTACACAGTGTGCTATGTAAGTGTAAGAGTGTGTATATGTCTTTGCGTGGGTGACATAAATGTGTATATGTATGTGACGGTATGTCATGCAAACAAATTGTGCTATCAGATTTCTTGTAATACTTAAGAAAAATTATAAATGACCCTTAAACTTTAAGGTTGGAGCAGGATGGAAGTGTGGTTTTATGAGGTTTTTTATTATTTCAAACTACTGTAAAAATACAAATTATGTTGAAAAAGTTAAATAATCAAAGCCATTTGCACATAACAGTGATATACTGTAGTCTACTGTCAGATCTATTTGACGTAGTGATCCATATTACACTTAGCCCGATATGATTTTTTTTGTTTTTTTTTTTTGTTACAGTGTTAATTTCTCACTTGCTAAAAATTTATGGAATAATTCCCCTAGTGGAATAATTAAATTCAGTTATGGTTCACATGACATTTCTAATTTAAGACACATTCTAAAGTAATATGGAGAGCTGGATTACAGCTAGGCAGATCCTAGCCTGTGGGCTGTTCACTGGATGCCCCTGCTCTGGGTAAAAGTAGTGGCAGCTGTATGGTAATGTAGCTTTTTGCAGAATTAACAATCGTCCTCCTGAGAGCAGCAAAACAATTTGGGCTGGAACTATTTTACTTTTTTTATTAAAAGGCAGAATAAAAACAATGCTGCCTCCTAAACAATGCTATTGTAATATTTCTGTTCTTGGATGCTGAAAACAGTACAGGTCGGGTCAGAATTATGATTAAGTGTCAGGTTTAGATCTTTACTGTGTCTGCACAATAGCCCTGACTCTCATCCCTAAAATAAGCTGTGGAATTAGTCTCAATGGAAGTTGTTTATTGTTTATGAACTGACAATCAATGCCAAATAAAAAAAATATATAATAATAATAGTGTTCATATAATGTGAGTACTGTATGTACATGTGTATTATTTCTATTTTTATTACATTATATGTACTATCTGCTGGCCAGTGTCTTGAAGGCATTATAAATAGGAAGTTTTAATTAAAAATAAAAAAAATGCTTTATTTGTTTTTTTTTTTGTTGTTGTTGTTTTTGTAAATTGCAGCAATTATCAATATTTACACTGGGGGAATTTTTTTTTTCTTTTCTACTTGCATATCTTATGTTGATGTTGGGTCCTATTTATTCTGTAATTGACCTTTAATGAAATTGTGTAATAAAGAGATTTAAGTCCTTTACAGATTAGCATATTTAACTGAAGAAGAGTAATTTATGAAGGAAGCCTTTTGGCTGCTGTTGTCTTACACTAGTACCCATAAGAAAATAAATCATTGTTAATGTGAAATCATTTTCGTCCTTGTGTTTTCAGATGTTTAAAAATCTAAAGTTATGTAAGAAGCAGTGACTAATCTTGCAAATGTATGCAAGTTAATAAGTTGGTAGATGCCATGCTGGCTCTGGACTTTTGGGGGGTTGCAAGCAATATTTATATAAATAAATAAACAGCTATATTTCCCCACCAGAATGGCAGTTTTGCCTCAGCATTGACACCACATGGGGTTGAGATAGTAAACTGCACAACACTGCAGTTTTTAAATGGCCAGTGTCTGAGGTAAAAAGACCTCTCTGTTTCTTAGGTGTTTGGTTTACCCCCCCCCCCCCCCATCCACTCCAATAAACAATTTAAAAACTAAAATATTTCCCAACAGTGTTTGTCTGATGGTACTTCTAGTCCATGTGAATCAGTATAACTATTAGTTATTATCTGCTAAGAGATGTGCATCCACATTGCCCTGAATGCCAAAATCTTGATTATTGATGTAACACTTTCAGAGTCCATCCGATTAAAACTGGATCTACATGAACACTGAACTCAACAATCTATGTGTTAATTCAACACTGGGAGTTTTGCTGTTTCATCAACATTTTTAATTCAATGTGTGACCAGAAATGGTTTCCACTTCATCCTCTTGCCTTTCACACACACTTTGACACAAGAGGCCTTACATAATTTGTGGGGCGCCATGTAACTTGGGTAGCACTTATGTAGGGCCCTACAGCTTTGTGCATGGTGCTCTGTGATGAACCACACACGGCAGGGAGCTATGCAGGGATGGTGCAAGGAAACCTATGCATATAAGAAGAACATAAAAACCTCAGATCAGGATCAAACATGGAAGATTTGTAATGTATCCATGTGCAGGGTTGCACAGTAACTTTTTAAGCAAAACACCACACCACACCACCACTAGAGGGACACATTAGACTACAGAAAGCAGAGAGGAGCTCTGTACCATTTTTGGCTCTTATACACCAGTAGAACAACCCTAGATTGTTATCAGGGGGCTTTGGTGTTTTAAACTAAAATAAAGTTTGGGCACTATAAAATCTCACTAATGCTTAAAAATGGTAAATCTATTTGTTTAGTTTTTTCTCAGAAAATGAGAAATGTCACTTAAAAAAAAAAAAAAATGAAAATCAACATGTATTAAATTCCTCATCTACATTTCTTTAGGCAGATAATACCAGCAATTTATTTTGGGGGGGAAAAAGCATAAAGAATCAATTCCTACCTTCATTCATTAATCACTTATTCGCCATTATCATCTAGCAGTTATTAACCCCCTGATGTAAAAACCTGACCTTTACACCTGTCGGCTGTCCAATTATAGGCCATTATCAAACTTCCCCTCTATCTCACAGATGCTAGAAAATGTTGTAGTACAGCAAGTATGCTCATCCTACCTAGGAATAATATTCATAAAACATATCAGTCATTATTTAGGCCTCATCATAGCACAGAGACAGTGCTGGTTATAGTAATAAATGATCTACTACTGATTTCTGTTCAGGGATGTGTGTCATTGCTTGTGTTATAATACTATTCTCTTGATAAATTATAAAATGTTGTTAAATTTAATAAAATGTCCCTCTCCTGGCTCAGCTCTTACTTTCCTGATTTCTATTAGTTTGTAAATGTAATTGTGAATTTTCTATGGTTCTTAAAGGTTCTGTTATGGTGAAATTAAGGTTCTGTTCTAGGCCCATTGCTTTTTTTCTCCATATACAGTATGTTTCCTCTAGGTAACTGCTGATGTCAAATTAATGTTTCAGTAAAGCCAGATGAGAGACACCAGCTCAGTAGTACTCATAGAATAGCTACTTTGCTACTGTAAAGCAGCTAGAAATGAATTTTCTAATTGTATAGTAATTCTCAATTTCCTTCCTGTTTCCTTATTCTGGCTTGTGTGCAAAATTTGTTTTTGCTAATTTATTCTGTTCGGGCAATTTCAGTCGCAAGAAAAAATTCCCAGAAAAACATGTGCAGCAATATAAGAGCTTGGTGTGATTCCAGTCTTTCAATTAAAGCTCATGTAAATAATATTACCAAGGTATCCTTCCTTAGTAAAATATATTTCCAAGATAAACAATATAACGTCGGTACGTGATGCATAAAAACTAGATCTTGCTTTTATTATCTCTAGGTTGGATTACTCTAAAGCCTCACTGTCTGTATGTTGATGGAGTCTTCACCAGAATCACATGTGATCACATCACCCCTAGCATATATACATTGCAATTTTCATAATGAATCTAAAATACTACAGTTAACCTCCAGTATAAAGCACCACTGTACCTGAGTGAACTGCTGGTGTTATATGTTTTGCAACACCTTGAATAATAGCGTTCTCTTACAAAGCCTCAAAAACGAATCTGGATGGTTTACAACAATAGAGTGTTATGTGAACTGGAATATTTGGATGCTGTGACCCTGACACTCTCATGCGTTAACTCAGGCCTGTTGATGGTGGAATGGGTGGCTGCTTTATGTCCCAGGGTGCCCTCATATCTGTGTTTCTTTTTGGTTGGAAAATTTAGGAAAAGGAACAGAAACAAACAACTAGAATATTACTGTAAAAAGTATATATGTGAATGATTAATTAGTATGTGAATGATTAATTAAATAAATCTGTACCGAAAAAAATAATCCATAGAATTTCGTTTACTGCTTATGACCCTGGCTGCAAACAGAAATAGTTTTTTTTGCATTAGCAATATGCAGTATTTCTGATTGACTCTTTATGCTCCTTCAGGCATATTTGTTAGCAATCTAGTACAATGCAGTGAATGCTTTTATAGCATTTTTCCTAGCACAAGGCAAGATTACCTCACATTTAAAAACTTGCTGAGAACAAATAGCCTTATCTAAAAGACTTACTGTGGATAGTATATGTTGGATAAAGGTAGACAAAGTTGACTGAATACTGGCTATCATGTGAATCATAGCTTGTGTGCATACAGGGCACAGATAAGACAAAGATTATATCATATGGCAGCTGTTTCTTTACATCTGTACCATTTTATCTATAAATACAGAATACTCAATTCACTGAGAGTCACATTAAATGTGCAAACCAGGCATAAAGCAGCATCTACCCGATCACTTTGGGAATTATTTGGAACACAGAAACCTTCAGGGCTGGAACAGATTTTTCTCACATAACTCGATTTTAGTTTTTCACAGAAAGGTGAAAATCACATGTTCCCATCCTTAGGAAAAATTATCTATTGTGTAATTCAATCAAAAGATAATTACAAGACCTGTCCTTTTACAAAGGACAGACCATATCGACTGTAAAATGGATACTTCACATAATTTTATTTGCACACTGCAGAAGAAATGATCATCAGGGCTCATGGCTGTCAAACCCAGATGTCTGAGGGGCATTGTCCAAAATTTCCTTTTTGTAATTTGCTAAACTTTGTAAAAACTACTCTATTTGCTATGTCTTTCATATTATTAATATTATTATTATTATTCAAATTTAATTTAATGTGTATACTGTATATAATTATAAGGTGTAAGATCATTTATACAATTATAACTGTAAGACCATTTTACCATTTCATAGCTTTCTTTTCATTCCAGTAAGTTAATCAAGGGACATTCTTCAATTTTAGTCCTTCACTCTTGCATCCTCACCAAACACACACACACCCTGAGGCTTTCAAGACAAGTTGTATGTGTGATATTAAGTCAACTCAATCGATTCCACTAATTATAATTTACAGACCTCCAGGGCCGTATTCTGAATTTCTTAGTGAATTTGCAGATTTCCTTTCAAACCTAGTCGTTTCTGT
>JAQQZT010000014.1:7196452-7208156 GCA_030068275.1 Clarias platycephalus
GTGAAGCTGCTTTGAGACAATGACGATTGTTAAAAGCGCTATATAAATAAAATTGAATTGAATTGAATTGAATGCTACTAAAACAGCACTTACCCTTCTTATTAGGCATGTTAACCTCTTCTCTTATTGTATATTGATACTGATTTACATTGGAGACTTGCTCAAGAAATACAAAAACCCATTAATTTTATTATTAGCATTAGTTTATGTGGTTTACCGTACATGTTACTGTATTAGCATCATTTCACGTCACTGATTTTGGTCAGTCCAGTAAAACGCATAGTGCACACTACACGATTTTAGCTCCAGTCACTGACTATTTTTGAGCTTGGTGACTATCATACCTAAATGGCTATTAAAATGAGCAAATACTTAAAGGCCATGATTCCTAGTATTAAAAAATATACATTATCTCCGCATATCCTTTCTGAAACATTTGCTTATCTTTGCAGAACTGACATTCTGCCCACAGCTACCATCACCCACACATTCCTCCTTTTTGTTTTCATACAAAATCATGTGACAACGTCACATAACTGATAGCTTCTGTGTTTATTTTTATGAGATTTGAGGGAGGCTCCCTACTGTAGGGAGAGTGTAGATTTAATATAAGGCGATTGGTGGGAATGGTTAATAGTAAACAACAACAAAGTTCATGAAAGATTGTGTAGCACATGCATTTTCGATCATGTAGTGTGCACTCCCTAGATCCACCAAACACCAGATCACAAGTGTTTCAAATGTGATACAGTTATATAGTTTGCATGTGACTTTAGTTGTTCCTCACTAACCGTTACCTTGCAGCCACTTTAAAGAAAAATTTGAAAGCTTATTTATCAAGTTGTACTCAAAAGGCCAATTAATCCCCGTGGTTAGCAGGATTAAGTGAGCCAGTGGCATGCCTTTAACTTGTACCTGGACGGCTGAACAAGCGCCGCTCACTGCTTTACTCTCCGCAAAGTGGCACATTTCACTATCTGAGCCCCTCCCTTCTTCACATCCACAACATCCGGCTATAAAGTGCGAGGAAGAGGAGAAGGTGGGGTGACGAGCAGCGGAGTACAGCACAGCAACAGCAGCAGATGGGACAGTCCAGAAAGTTGGAGGGTGAAAGAAAAGTGGCATATATGCAGAAAGGATAGGTGATAGAGAAGTGTGTGAATCGGAAAGAGAAAAGAGGGAGAGGCATCAGGTGAAGCCAAAAGATAAGGATCAGTTAAGGTCAGAGGGGGAAATGCGAGAGATGGAGAGATAGTGTAGTCCATAATGAGGTGGAAAGTGTGGGGGAAAAAGACATGGAAATAGAGACAGAAAGGAGAAGCATCAGAAATGTGTACAGGTAAAAAGCAGTGCTGCACGCAGAAGGACAAACACATTTATAGTTTACAGAAAAAAAGAGTTTTAATGAAGCATACATGAAAACAGTTATAACAAAACCCCACAAAGAGGAACCAGAACATATTAACTGACTAAAACTATTACAATTTACCAGGAAACACAAATCAGACCACTGATAAACAGCAGGTATGTTGTGTATAGGTTGTTGCTTGTCATTACCTCAGATTCATTGTCTTTTATGGAGGTATGATTTAATTATGATAAATGTCATATGAAGAATTTAACTTTTATAAAGCAACTGTCTTGCCTGTAGAATTACTTATAATTTAAATGCATGATTGTGTAAATCCATAAATAAAAACATAATAGTAAAAATGTATCTTTCACTGTAATTGGTTCCTCCTTTTGGGACAGAATGAAAATGAGGTCATGAAAAAATAAATGGTGTCTGCATGCAGGAAAAATATAACCATGATTCATTTAGGATGTTTAGGAAAATCAAACCATATTTTCAATCATATTAACAAACCTACATTAATGCTTGTGTTATGGATCTTAGAATTTAGAGAATCCTTAATAGAACCTTAATGATTGGTAGAATTTTATCATCTGTTAATGATGGATGGTAATGATTTCAAGATCATTAAATCACTCTATTTGGCCTCAATCCTTTCATAGTATTAAACTTGTCTACAAGTTGTTTATCTGGAAAAAGAGTTGCTCAGTGTTGTAGGGTATTACATGCTTTGTTAATAAGTTAGCTTTAGCATCAGTCTAACAGGAAAGTCATTCTGTAATGTTTCTTTCAAATTAAATAGTTGTTATTAGCTTTAGTTCCACTGTTTGACCAAATAACATTACAACCACAGAGTCTAACATAACAGAAATTCTAATTTCTTTCATGTCAATGAAAAAACACTTGTACGTCTGCACAATCACACAGCTGTCCAATCGGCCAATGCAAAAATTCGTGCAGAAACAGGCCAAGAACCTATTTTTGTTCACATCAAACACTAGAGAAAAACAGGAACCTGAAGCTAAGATGGTGCAAGATCTCCATAACTGAAGGTTGATTATTCATTTATTTATTTGCCAGTCTACAAACTTCGTTGAGTCACCCATTGTAATCTTGGAGGTTGATATGGTCTTCTAATGTTGTAGGTCATTTTGCATCCATATTTTACATTCTGTGCATACAGAGCTGCTTTTCTGCGTTTTTATTTTCTGAGTTTCTGAGTGTTTATTTGAGATACAAAAGACTTCTTGTCAAATCAAACCATTCCCTCTCATTTCTCATCAATAATGTGTTTCTGCCTGCCGTAATGTCACTTGGTATTTTTTTTTACAGAATTGAACAATCCTGTCAATCATCCTGTTAGTCAAAGTCACAGAGATGACTCTGTGAACATGTGAACATAACTGCAGCTTTTGTAATTGCAATTTTTGTTTGATTGCTAAACTGCAAGTGCATGTGCAGATGTACAGGTGTTCCAAATAAAGTGGACAGTGAGAGAAACAATTTAATGTTTCTATTTGCATGTTTTACACCACAGAGCTTATTTTAATACAAATAAATAAGTAAATAAATAAAAACCCATAACATTACCTTGGACATTATTAATTTTATAAACTAACCTAAATATTGTGCTGTTGACACAAGATGAATAAAGAATGAATTCATTGTACTGCTTTTCAACATGCCCAGCTAATCTACTACACGCTTTTTTTTTTTTTTTTTTTTTAAACTAAAATAAGGCAGTAAAACTTCGTCCATAATGGAAAGCCTAGCTTCAGGCCTGCTCAGAAGCCCACCTTGCTGTCACGGCCCAGGATGGCGTAGCCCATGAACTGCTCTGCATCAGCATCCAACTCATCAGCTTCCTGTTGCCCATCTATAATGAACTCCTGACCCTCACCCTCACCTTTTCCTCTCCGAACCACCTTCCTCACGACCTACACCACCCGATGAGAGTCATGGAGTCGGATAAGTGGAAACAAAGGGAGCAAACAAGAGAAATAGATGAAATGACAAACAATGAAAAACAAAAATAATAAAAGTAAAAAAAGGACAACCATGAGAAAAGAAGTTATGTTGGACGTAAGCTTTAATGAAAGGGGCTGGAAACAGGAAAAATCTAAAACAGAGTTTTGTGGCAATCGAGTGGATGTGAGGACTCTAACCATGAATCTCCTGTTCCTTTCTTGCAGACTTTCAAATGATTTAAAAATATAATTTATTTAATGCCTTTGCAACACTCCCATTCTTTACTCTACTTCTCTCTTGTTCTAATTAGATCTGCACTGAAAAATGGAGGGCAAGATTAACCAAGTGCTGCGTTGCAATAGTTGATCATTCTTGATCTTTGCAATATTTGATTAGACAAATATTTGCAAAGAGAAATAAGCAAATAAGCAAAACATTTGAAACATGAAAATAAATCAGTGTCAGTCCTACACACGAAGGCTGTACAATGCCTGTGCCACACTAATGAGATAACTGAGATTATTTTCATACCTCGTCCCTTATCATTTTAAGTGTGGTCTTAAAAGTTGCTTCTCAGATCATTAAATCATTAAAGTTTGGGCTCAATTCTTTCATAGTGTTAAGCTACAAACTGTATCATGTGGTGTAAAAAATCCTAGGTTACCATTTCTATCCTGCTGATAATCCAGTCATATAAAAACACAATCTTGGTGTTCCACATGAAAAGGAATATAAAGGTAAGCCACACTGAACTGAGGTGTGTTTATTTTAATCAAAAACCACTACTCTTTATGAGAAATTCGGCCAGATGGAATAAGGATTGCTGACCAGAACAAGCATAATATGAAAGTGGGTGGACTTTTTATTGAGGGGTTTGACAAAGAATAAATCCCAGGGCCAATCGTCTGTCATTGTAACTGAAAGTGCTAACATTGTTAAAAGATATGTAGTGTGGACCAGGCATTGGTAATGTAATTAAGCCACTCAGGACAGACATCAACATTTGGACATAATGAAATGTCACTCAATCAAGGATGAGAACAGAGTAACAAAATGATTATTTCTGCAATTATCATTTTGTCACAGCTGTTCAATGTTGATTATTTCATTTGAGTTGATGAATGCTTAAGTGACTTTGCTGCAAGCAATAGGCAGTAGGATGGAAAAGCTGACCTTTTTGGTGACGATGTTGCCATGCTCATCTGTAAACTGCTCCTCACTCACTTGCTCTCCAGGAAGATCCACAGCTTCATCACCCTATGTAATATATGACAGCATAAAAGCAGTGAGAAAAGCCTAAAATAAATAAATAAATTAATAAATAAATAAAATAAAATCCCACGGGAAGTAGATCAAAACTGAGAGTAAAGCTACTGAAAAGTTTTATTTCCAAGCAAGCTTACTGCCAAATGCAATGCTGTCTTGCTTAAGGTAGCACAGCTGATGAGTTATGTCATTTTAAGATGAATATAATATAATGAACGTGCAAAAGCCAGTACATGTCAAAGACTATAAACATGTTATAGTTAGAAACAGTGTATTTTTATCAGATGTAATTACATGTCATGCTTATTTGGTAAAGCCACTGAGCAATATTCACATCATGTTCCCCAGTCACTGGATTCATCCAGAACAGCAAACATTTGCCATGAGAGAAAACATGGCAGGTCAAACACATTAAATGGCTTTTTTCCAGCACAAAGTGGTGAGAACTCAATGAGAAAAGCAGTGCAACAAACAAGAACTATTAAATGTGTTTTCTTAAAATGTTTTGCACACATTTTGGTAGAACTTGAATTAGATCTACACTACATTAAGAGTTCCAGTATGGGCCTCTAACCTTTCCCCCAAGTTAATCAATTAAAAAGGCATTTTCTTACTTGGAGAAATCATTACAGCAGACTAGGTTAAGAGCTTTATTTTCTCAAACATTTATATATTTAACCTTACTTAATATAATGTCGCAGCTTTAGTGAAATGCACATGTTCTTCTATTTCATTGTTAAACATAAATGAAAAATCCATATTTATATGTTCTTGAAAAACCCTTGAAAAATCACTTGTATGTTCATTTTTCTAATTTATGATGATCACATCCCAGATAAAAAAAAAGAGAAAAGAATTCTTCCTAATTGCATCCTATTCATTTTCCTAAAACTTAGTTTATTATAGTTTTTAGGAAAACATTCATTATTTAACATTAACACCTTTGTACAAAAATGTTGACATTTTACTTTACAATGGTGACATAGCTACACAATACAATTTCACCCATAAATGTGAAACCTATAATTGGATGGTTTGATATATATTAGAATATTATATATTCTTATCACTTTACCATTAAAGTAATTATAAAAAATGTTTATTTGACCCAACTATACTGGGCACAAAGCAGACCTTGTACTGACAGTGACACAGCGAACATAGATCAAGTGTGCTCCAGTTTGAGCAGGCCAAGATAACATAGTGATAGAGGTGCCTATGTTCATGACTAAGCATAGAGGTTAACTAAAAAAGTAAAAGAGTAAGTCTGTGACGTTTCTGAAATTTAATTGGCCTAGCAAAAATAAAACGTCATGTTCCACAAGGGTCAAATTATTTGCCTGCATCAAGCAAAGAAAACAACTAATGACATTTCTGAAACTACTGGAATTGGATTAAGAACCCTTCAACTGAAAACTGAAAGGATAGTGCTGAATCATCAGCAAGGAAAGTGATCGGTAGAAAATCTGCCTTCGGAAATCTCGTAAACACTTGGTGAAGTTTAATATGTTTAATAGTCAAAGTAAGAGCATTTCCACACACATACTGTAATACAATGAGAACCCACTGAACTGGGACTAAACATGTGTGGCCATAAGAAAACCACTTCTTAGTGAGACTTAATTTACTTTGAAATGTTTAACAAAAATACCACTTACTACATACTATAGCACATATAGTAATTTAAAATCTATAAGGAACTATGTAATCGAGCCACATATTTATGCCACAGGCAACAAGAGTTCTACAACAACACTGTACTAATGAATTGCCCGCATATGTTGGTCATTATTCCTACAGTATTCTGTAGAATGTCCCTCAATTTCGAGTTGACACTTCTGGTAAACCACATTTTCTTTAGATGTTGTTGTTTTTACTTAGGTTAATGTTTTCTTATAATGTCCTTTCACCTAATTACTGCCAAGCTCATGCATCACCTCTATTAAGAGGGATGTAGCAGAATTTTAATCTTTATGTGCATTCAGCTCTCTCACCTTCTCATTTGCACACACTGCTCAAATATTTAAGATTCTGCTTCCAGAGCTTCAACTTTCACACTAATACTAACCCAACCCAAACTAACCCTGCCAAGTGTCATAACTTGTGAGTAGGATGAACCCTGTGATTGTCTCCACTAACCCTATACGAGATTTCTCATTATTAAAATATTGAACATAGCTGGAAAATGGAGCAGCTCTTTTATTTTTTATTCTCATTTATTTTTAGGACATAACACAATATTGTGCTACTTCACCACCCCCCGCCCCCATCCCTCAACGTAGTGATGACAGTGGAGCATGCTCCAAACACATCTTCAATATAATATTTCAGAACATTTAACATGTTACAGGGTGAACTGTTTTCTTTTAATACCACAAACCATAACCAGAACGTTGGCCCACATCATGGAAATAGAATAGCAGGAGCCATATTGGTATGCTCAAAACATTGCAATCTGCCATTAACTTCCATTCTGTGGAGCATGGTTGTTTTAAAATGTTCGGCAAAAGCTACAGTGTGTCTAACTCCAACAATCAAATAGTATAACCAGCTACATGTTGTCATTGTGCTGGTTCATTTGCCTATGCATGCATGCCTGAAAGTAAACACATTCAGGAAACATATTCATATGCAGTGTATTGATATACACAGAGAATGTCAAGCAATGAAATCTTCTATATTCCCACTTTACTAAATGTACATATGAGAGACTTGCAACAACATTACTGCTGAAGTTATTGATTCATTCTTTTGTGATTTCTAAAGTGAAGCCTTAACAAAAGCAGACAGTAGTGGCTTGTTTGGCGTATGCTGATATGACATCTGGCTCTGTCCCCTGGCTAGGTTTTCTATATTTTATTCTTATTTTATTTCATAATTTATATCTTATTGATAATCTTGTTTTCTAAGGTCACAGGCGGTCGTATACGCATTTCACTGCATATCGTACTGTGTATGACTGTGTATGTGACAAATAAAATTTTTATTTGATTTTCAGTCTATTATTGGCAAGAATGACCTGATTTCTGCTCCTGCTATTACATCTCCATGATCCATACAGAGCTTTCATTCACTGTTAGCTCTTAGCTGATATATTTTCTTAGAATACACAACAAGCTCCCCTTTGCACCAATGTTCCCTCTACACACATTTTTGGATACCTTCAAAATAACTCTGCGGCGCACCACTCGAGTGGTGACATTCTCCTCTTGGTCTGGCATGCTCTCATCCTCCCCCAGCTCCCGGTCGAGCTGTGCATGAATGTAAGTGAGCACTGATCTCACGGTGCCACTGGCAATGTGCAACACACTTTGGCAGCTGAGCACCAGAAAAGCCAGCACCACAAAGCTGAAAAGGAGCTCTGTAAACAAAGTCCACATCACGTCTTGCACAGTCACAGCCACGTAAACTTGGAGTTCCTCAAGTCCCACTGCTTCCGACCCAGGAGTTGCCACAGGGTTTGTTTAACTTTTCTGTTTCCTCATTACTGTCTTTATCTAAAGAGATATGGTGGTCATTTGTCATGAGTCCATTGACATGAGTCCATTCCCTCTCTAACTCCCTGGGTCTAACGTCGCTTTCTTTTCCTCTGATGAGCTCCCTCAACTGGGTGTGGAAAGTGTCTAACCAATCTCTCTCTCTCTCTCTCTCTCTCTCTCTCCCTCTCTCCCTCTCTCTGTCTCTCTTTGCAGTTATACTTTTAATACTATGTCTAAATGACTCAGTAAAACACTTTGTTTTGAACATAAGCAGAAATAATATGTAAATGTAATAAAAGATTTATCCACTCTTTGTATGTAACTGTATGCAATGACCTTATTGTCTATTTATTCCAATCCAAATATATCTTCTATAGTCCCTCCCCCAACAGCAAATGTACCAACAGTGGCCATAGTGAGGGTGAGAGAGGGGGAAAAAACGACAGGTGCTATATCTGGCACTAACTTGTGTCCTTCTTGGGTTGTCTGTGTGCGTGTGCGTGTGTGTGTGTGTGGGTGTGTGTGTGTGTGTGTGTGCGCATGAGTGGTTTGGTGAACAATCTGCTTTAACTATAATATTATTTCCTCTGACCCCTTAGTACAGCTTTATTTTACAATTGAAATATTAGGCTCATTATTGAAATGTGTTCAATAATGTCCTGTATATTATTTATTATTTTATATTCCTGAACTTTCCACCAACAGATAGCATTTTAAGTTAGCATGGTGGCTTAGTGGTTAGCACTGTCGCCTTGCACCTCCAGAGTCTGGGTTTGATTTCCGTCTTGGGTCTAGGTGCATGGAGTTTGAAAGTTCTCCCCGTGCTTGCTGGGTTTCCTTTGGCTACTCCGGTTTCCTCCCACATTCCAAAGACATGTACATTAGGCTTATTGCTGTTCTCAAGTTGCCTGTAGTGTGTGAATGAGAGTGTGTGTATATGTGTGTGTGTACCCTGCAAAGAATTGGGACCCCGTCCAGGATGTACCTCGCCTTGTGTAATAAGTCTTCTGGTATATGCTCCAGGCCCCCCGACTCGGTATACAGAATAAAGCAATGTAGACGATTAGTGAGTGACTGATCATGGTTGTAATTTACATTACTGTAACAAACAAAATCATGAATCTCTGGCTACATTTCATGAACCCCTGATTTCCTGTGTTCCTGTTTCTGCCAGCAACTTGTTGATAATGCTACTGACTAGTGTCCACTGTTGTATTGACATCCAATTTGCATGTCAAACATGCTGATGTGGGAATGATGTTATTGCAACTTGCAAAGTGCCACTTTCGAGGCACCACGAATGCAGCATTACACTTGCTTTACCTCAACTTCAAGCGGGTACTGAACAAAAACATCAATGTTGATTCAAATAACATATCCATGCACTTTATGCTCTACCGACAACTGGAGTTTAAAATCACTTACAGGCTCAGGTAGTGTAGCACAACATATCATTCTCTTACTTCTGGGAAAGACTTTCTGGTCTAGCTAAACCCAAAGGGTGCAAATGAGCTACCAAATCTCTTTATGGATGTATCATGTTTAAAGTCAATTGTTGCATCACAACATATTGGTAAGCTCTGCAAAACCAACAAATTCCCAAGCTCTTACTTGTCCTCTGAGGCGCATATCTTCCCATCCTCGAAGGTCAGGTACTCTGTGTGGGAAGCCTAGGCCCTTTTCAAAAGGCTGGGTTCCCCAAAAATGCCCGCGTAGGATCTCTGTGTGCCCCATGTCTCGTACAGGTTGGAGCAAAGCTTCTTGAGACAGGTGGGACTGACTCAAATCTCCATCTCCTGCTGCCCTCACTGATGACATCATGGACTCCTTGGCCTGTCTAAAACTCCCTGGCTGCGAGGTTCCTGCCCAGTTTTGCATGGGATCTGGAATGGGATGCCATCCAGGGCCAGTCTGGTCTTGGAGGTAGGACAGGAAAGAACCACCACTTGATCTGAGAGGAACAATAAAGAATGAATAGAAGAAATAGTCAAATCTCTTTTTCTAATTAAATAATTTGTTTAAATGATAAATGTCAATTTGTAAATTTTCCCATCCCAATTTTCCCTTTTTTTTAATATTAGTATGAAGCAAATAATAATAAATAAAAAACACTCACCTGTCACTGTTGCGATCAGCTAATCGGCTAAGTCCAGGAGACTCACACATTCGAGCATAAACCCTCTGCTGCCCTGCAATGACAGACAAGCCTTCCACTAAGCCTGTGTCATTTCTTACTCCCAAACCTTCAGTGTCTCCTTCTGAAGCATTCCTGCCTGCACCAACCGCAACCTCCTCTGCTTTCTCATCCGACTCCAACCCTTGACCTCCGTCCAACCCATTAATGTTGACCCCTGTTCCAGGAGTGGTGGTGCTGTATTCTGAGTCTGCCCCAATGGACTGGTCCTCTAGCAGCTCGATGGACCCGCTCAGGCCAATAAGGCCGCGTCCTGTACCTGGTGTCGCACTGCCTGGTCTGCCCATACTCCCGTAGGACAGACCTTCTGAGTCCTCAGCGTTGCTACACTCCAGTGAGGAGTCCTCCACGGCCACCAGACATGGACTTTTGCCTGAAGGCCACACCTGCACCTCGGACATCTCCATAAGCGTATCTTCTTCAGTGGTGGCTATGGGAGCACCCTCCATGCTAGAAACTTCCTGCCAGTAGGGCTCAAGCCCCATTGGTGAGGCCAGGCTGTGCTGCCCGGAAGCTGGTGAGACCAACGCGTCCTGAACCACCAGTCCATAACCTGGAGTGACAAAGAGAGAGGCACACTGACATGCGCCTCCCCACCCTATCCCCTCCTTAGGGCCCCAGGAGGGGTGTGCTCTGAACCAGAAAAGGGGGGGTAGGAAGGATCACAAGCGGAGAAAGATATGGATAACCTGAACTTTTGGGAGGAAAGGATGGGATGGGAAGGTTCTTGCAAGCCATACCAGCCAACAGCAGAAGTACAAGCAGCGGGGGATAGTGTCTAATATACAGGTTATTATCTAATAAATACTAAGGCTGTTTCACTGACTGACACTTTATTGGTTACTGCCACCAGATAAAAGGGCAGAGGATCAATTATTGTTTATTAACAACCAGGAAGAAAAGACACCCCTACAGACCTTTCAGATCTGGGACACACCACCTGCTCATAGACATACGTGCATAATGCTGTCATGCGTTTATTCTCCAAGTCAAATAATTTTTTATTAATCACAAGCTGCAGAGCATGCATGCAAGCAGTCATAGACTCGGGGTCACATGTCTGTCCGTTCACATCATATGTTAAAACAGCATAAATGCAAGGTCAAAATTTTAAAGTTTAAATAAAGTTTTTTCCCTTTAGGATCATTTTTCTGACATTGGATGCTCCAATGTCCAAACCCCAATGGCAAATGTAATGACAAAATACTATCCACCATCAACAAACAAACAATTAACCCCAAAAAATACAAAAATACAGCTGTCTGCTAGATTTAACCTTTAAAGTCTGTGGTTTTAATAATACATTAAATAAGCAATAGAAAATACATGAATATGAACACTGAAATGCATATATTAGACAGATATTTACAAACCGGATTCCAAAAAAATTGGGACACTAAACAAATTGTGAATAAAAACTGAATGCAATGATGTGGAGATGGC
>JAQQZT010000014.1:7219575-7237887 GCA_030068275.1 Clarias platycephalus
ACCTGGAGACAAACTGGAATAGGCTGTCCTCTTTGGGTCACAGATGAAAGCCTGGGTTCTAAGAGTGAAATTATCTCCACTGCATTTACTTTATGCATGCGGAAACGATCTCGAAAACGATTTCATCAAAACATTGCAATGGGTCACTTCTGTCTGCAAGAACTTGCCTGGCTGGTGGAAAGCGCTGATCATCATTGACATAGTCCAAGTAATCCATGTGTCCTCCAAAAGAAATTAATCTGAAGTTAAACCTGCCTCCTGGTAGGTTAAATTTAAGCCTCAATTTAGTCCTGAAGTTGCTCTAGTCTTCCTCCAGGAAATTAGACTATTAAATTCAGGACTAGACAAAGTCTTAGACTTTTTAAAACCATGACAGAGAAAGCACATTTCTGTTTGTCTGATTTAAATGGCCATTTTAGTCTAGGACTAGGCATAATCTTGGTCCGGGAAACCACACCATTGAGTCCAAAGTTTAGTTATGTCTCAACTAAACTTTGGAATGCATTCTTTGAATGAAAAGAGTGTTGTGGATTTTATCCAAGATTACTTTACATTATATAATACATTGTGATCATGTTCTGGGAAACAAACTTCACAGTCGTCATGCAGAGCAGGAAAATCTGTGGCACCCAAAACCTGTGTACTGTGATTATTTGAACCTATTTTTTATATGCTTTTAATTGACTTGAATATCAAAGAAGCACTATACTGTGTAGTTAAACCGATTATTAATTGATCATTAATTGGTTTACTCAAACTGGTGATTGATTATGGAATGGTTACTGACTCCCATCTTTACCCTGTACTCAAAGTAACCTCAAGTGCAATATTTGGGGTCCTGCTGTTGTATCCCCACTATGTCAAGGTTCAATGTGTTGTGCATTCTGAGATGCTTCTCATCAAGGTCTGTTAGCAGAACTGTTGTTTACTAGCTGGTTTTGTTTTTCACACCATTATACATAAACCCTAGAGTATGCTGTTGAGCATGCATATCTCAAGGGAACTTTTGACTTGAACCAGTCCATTTTGTTGCCACAACCCAAATTACTATTAACTGAATTTGTTTATTTGTTTCTGCATGATTTTATTTTTTATTCTTTATTATTATACAGCAGTATAGTAGCAAGTAACAACTCTACAGTAGTGCTAATGATTTCTTTAGTGAAATGGCTGGTGAGGTCTCTCCTGCTCTACCAACAAACAAAAATCTCTTGATCAGTTTAAGTTCCCTGATTAGCATACTGGTAAAACTTCTAACCTCTATGTCTCTGCTGCGGGCCACTTCGGTGAAGTTCTCATGCTGCTCTAGGGTCTTGTCCATCTTGTCATCAGTCATGCAGTAGCAGCGCAATCGACCTTCTCGCGCCTCATTCATCTTCGCAAATACCACAAATTTAGCCATGTATGGCACTGCTGACAGTTCACGGTACAACACGTTGGCAAATGAAACAGCCTCTGCAGTCCGAGGACAGTCTGCTAGCCAAAATCTGTGGAAAGTGTAAAGAAAGCACCAAGAGCAAAAGTTGTTTTTGAAAGGAAATTTTTATAAACTCCTAAATTAGATTTCTGTGAAAAATACAAGCAACACACTGGCTCTCAGAGACTGGTTAAATGTAGCTGCAAGACAGAGCATTGCAAGACTAGACACAATCAAATAATAATTCTCCTAGTCTTGCAGTGCTCTGTCTTGACTTTCAATGTATTTCTAATACAATATAATTGAAGTCAATGCATTAAAATAACATTAACTCTGTTCATATTGACCCCTTTTTACTTCTGAGCTTCTCTGGTTTGAGATTAGATAGCGCTTAGTCTTGCTAACTCTTGTCATTTTACAAAAGCTTATGTTCACAATACATACCTTCTGATTCAGTATTTCAAGTTTAGATCACAGTTACATTTGTTGAGTTCTTTGTTCCCAGTTACACTTCATTACAGTATATTCCAACTATCATATCACTTTGTACTTTTATTTAGGTTAATGTAAAAACATTTCCCTGTGCTACTGTATGGAACAGTCACCTTACAACTACACAAGGCTACACATGTCACTACCGAGATACTAGTGATCCTGTCCCCTCTGATCTCCAGACTTGCCTGATGCATCCTGGGGCACTACTTCCGGCTGCTGCGGGTGGTTCCACATGAAGAGACTAACCAGCCACATGGAAATCATAACGATGAATTTGAATTGCAGTTGTAACAACCAGTTCTGCATATTCTAAATTATATTTAATTTCCCTATTTACACTTTTGAACTACTGTTCATATCCCAATGGCCCTGGTCACAACCTTTGGTGAACTTCCTATTTTATAAAGGGAATAACACGTTACTAGAAATGTTAATTTTGGTCCCTATGGCATGGAGGCTTGGTCCTCTCCTAGATCTCCCCACCACTTTTCAAGAATCAGACTTTTCTGAATAATGGCTCAGATTAAAGTCAACAGTTTCCACCCAGTTTCCTCCGGGTACTCCGGTTTCCTCCCACAGTTCAAAGACATGAAGGTTAGGTTAATTGGTGTTCTCAAATTGCCCACAGTGTCTGAATGAGTGTGTGAATGTCTGTGTGCCCTGCGATGGATTGGCACCCTATCCAGGGTGTACCCTGCCTCGTGCCCTAAGCCTCCTGGGATAGGCTCCAGGCCCCCACGACCCTGAATACAGGATAAAGCGGTATAGAAGAGGAGTGAGTGAGTTTCCACCCACCGCCCAAAATGTGGAGGACAGTAGAGTATTTATTACTGAGCAAGTCTTACCTCTAACCTCCATTCTGAGACCAATGACCAACTAGAGAGACTGATTAAGGAACTCTTGTAGGAGCTCACAGTTATTGTCAAACGAGCATGGGGCATGCTCTAAGTCTCTCCTCTACACAAATAGGTTTAGAATGTGTCTCGAATCTGTTCATTTGCCCTGCTACCAGCTAGCTTTGTCATTGGTGGTAGATAAATGGTTCAGATGCTGTGTGAGTTTGAGTTTGAGCGTTGGTTTGAGTTTAGCAAAAGTCATCAGAAAAAAGCTGCTAGCTGGTCACCACCACAGAGTGGTGTGGCTGAGGTGTGGAGAAGCAGAGTGGTATGACTATCAGCTTGTGATATCAGGATCTATTTGTGGTTGTTACATCACTCTTTCATGCTTATATCTTATCCTTAGAGGCATCCTCCAAGATTTTGTAGAAAGCAGTCCTTTTTTATGCACATTGTTATCTTACCGTGCAGACACATTGGTGGTGAAATTAGCACATTCATTAGCGTATATAAGCTTGGTTGTGCCAGTAATATCCTCCCACTGTGCTGGGTCGGTGCCACCTAAGAAGTGCAGAACAGCTAATGTTAACTAAAGTACTGTAGCAACAGACCATCTCAGCAATTTGAACAGGCCATCTCAGCAATAATGCTTAATGTGATATTACTCTGCTATACTAAGTAGGCATGCACTAATAAACATGCACCATTATATTCATTTTGCAGTTCTTATCGATTATGTCTTTCGAGAGCAGAGAGCTTTCAAAATGCCCTGAAGGCTCACAGGATAAAGAAAAGGCAGCATAACCGCAACACTTTCAGGCCAAATTTAAAGTATCACAAGTTCATCAGAGCTAGGCCATATTCATATTAAACAAATGACAATGAAAGTTGAAATATAGACAATTATTGGCTTTCTGTATCACAACCAGTTTTGGTGGGATTATACCCCAAATCCACTACAGCTGAGCAGAATAAAGTGAAAACTGAAGAAGCCTGAAGAATACTTATATTAACGACTCTTAGACTTTTTCATACTCTTTGATTAAGGAGGCTGATACTTTTTATTATATATAATAATGCTAAGCATAAAACTAAAATAATTTTCTAAAATATTATAAAAATATTATTGGTTGTTTATATAAAGACTTCCAAACCAAGCATTTTTCTTCAAATAGCCTTATCATACCAATCACACTGCAGAGCAGGCGAAGGCTGGTAGTGTCACCCTCGCCAGAATCTCGAGGGCTCTCCCTCCAGGATGGAGGCAGTGGGATGCGCAGGCCAATGGGCCGATGAAATTTACGGCGCCTTGGCTCCACTGTCACCACAGGGCTGAAGGTGGCCTGGTTTCCCAGCAGCTTGGCCACCAGCTCATCAGGGATTGGCTGGGCCTGAGCACCAGGTATAGCAGTAAAAGGAAAGGGTGGGGAATGATTTTCAGTGATGTGTGTGAAGGATAAAAAATATATCCGGAGGAATACAATGTAGTGGAATCAGAATGTAGGGAAAGGATGAACATGCATCATATAATTGAAAAAATGTATTGCAAATTGTGGAAATGCAATAACAAATGAAAAATAATTGGTGGTAAAGCCAGGATGAAAAAGAGAAATTAAATGGGATAAAATATGAGATGAAGCAGAGGGAAAAGACAGAAAATTTGAATATATTCTCAGGAGCAATTTCAATTAAGATAATAACTGAACTGTAAACAAGACACAAATGAACTGGTCGAATAGGAATATTTATTATAAAAAGAAATTGTTACAAAATTTTTCATTTAAACAAATCTTATTATAAAGGTTCATTAACATCACGGAAAGAAAGATGTTACCCTGTTATATTGGACCCTGATTATATTATAAAGAACTTGAAATAATTATGTGTCAGCTTTGTATCAATTTGCAAAGCACAATTTTAACTGATTTAGAGGTACTATCTTTGATAGTAATGTTTACAAATAAAAGAAATAATGCAAAGTGCACAGTTCACTTGGTCATAAAAATGTATACAAACTTTGGTATGAGCATATTGTTACAGAAGCAGGGTTGGAGAATACAAGAATCTAACCTAATCCTAACCCAGTATATAATTATATACTAAAGGGAAATAAAAAAAAGAAATCACTTTTAAACTAGCAGAACCTGTGTCTGTGGAGCATCAATAATTTCATTATGGCTAATCATTGTTATTATTAAAAAGGCACATTACAATTATTCATCATGCATGTAAAAAAACACCGTAGTCAATCTCTGTGCACTTACTCTTACTTTCTTTAAAAGCAATTCCAACATGCTGTTCAAAATCATTCACCGTTCCGTTCAGCTCAATAAGGCAATAATGTATACATTTGTTCCAATCCAGTAGGAATAGTTGCCAAAAGTTTATGAACCCTGACCATCACACACATGTGGATCTTTCCCAAACTTTTTTTTCTCAAATTTAAAAGTGCACAGGTGTACAGAATGTCTTTGTATGCTGTAGCATTACAGTTTCTCTTTACTGGAACTAGACAATGCGCCCTTGTGCACAAAGTGAGCTCTATGAAGACATTGCTTTGCACTTCAACCTTGGCAATGTCCAAAGAGCACATGTGGGGCTGGTGAGGAGTGCACAAACCTTTGGCAATATAGTGTTAATACATTTGATAATATGTATTTGTAGGTATATAAATATTTGCAATTCCAAAATGACACCCATCATCTCAGCATTTTATTATGTGTTGCAATGAATTCAGCTGTACCATTTATGCCTTAGCAGAGCCAAATATACATGCAGTGTCTGATACATTTAGCATTGCAAGTGCTGTATTCATGCTTTCTTTCATTTTGACATTCTTATTTTAACTTAACCAATACACTGTACTTATCATAGCACACCAATTTCGAATCTCGACAAAACCAGGCTGATGAAAATACCTGTAGTCACATTTTAGGTTCTAAAGATTTAAAGGTTAATTTCTGATATTTCTTTTGAGTATAGGTTTATTTACAAGAAAGGAATGGAAGCATGTGATTGAATGACAAAATGTCAATCAATGTTGTGTTATGGTGACATTAGTCCTAACTCTTCTTTATCCTCCTCATCCAAGCTCACCTGCAGTCCAAGGCGAACCCGCTTGGTGACGGATGTTTCAGGGAAACTGGCCTGAACCAGTGGCAGAATTTTGCTGGTCAAACGACCCCCCTCAGGTCCAATCAAGTCACTCTCCTGTTGGATGCGGGAGACCACGGCAAAATATAGAGGGAAATCAGTGGAGATGATCCGCCTGATACGCTTCTTTCCAAGCTCCTCCTGACTTTCTAAATCTAAAAAAAAAAAAAAAGAAAACTGAATTGAGTTAAATTTTGCAAATATTTAATGATTCTGCCATACAGTAGATAAAATAGGAAACTTAAAAAAAAAAAAAAAAAAGTCAACAGATCAGAATCATATTTACTATAACATTCGGCTGCAAACAAATTCATATAATATATAAGAACAAAACCAAGCACTCACCTTCATCCATGCCATTGAGGATAGTCTCCAACACTTCATCACCATAACGATTCCGATGTTCTTTCCAGACGGAACCATTCTCACTCCTTAAGACCACCAGTTCCCTGTCTCCCCGACCAAGTGCTGCAAAATGAGGAATCTCCACAATCACCGGTCTGAAAAAAAAAAAAGGTTTGGTAAGTTATAAGGGTTATTACATCATAGTTACAGCACTGCACATCCATTAGGAATAGGTCAGGTGTTAAGTTCATTAAAATCAATTTTACTCATCTTTGAGGGTTTATCACTTGATGAAGTGATAGTAAGAATTTAAAATGGTGATTAATCTCACTAATAATGTACTAATGTAACTACTTGCTCACTAATGTTAGCAATGTAACCAAAACATTAAAAAGCCATCCTTTAAAAGCAATTCCAACATGCTGTTCAAAATCATCCAGGTCTGGATCTTTTACTCACCCCAAAAACTGCATGCCAGCAGGACCCAGTGAGATGATTCGGCTAGCTAAACCCTCACCCTCAACTAGAGGAGATGGAGTAGAGAGCTTTTGTGGCTTCACCAGGCGGCAGGTAATGCGTGTTGGGGCTGCACAAGTTCGTGGTGGTATAATAACCCGCAGACCATTGTGCCTGCTTCCTCTCATGGAGCCACCTCGTGCATCCACCATGAAGCTAACCAAGAAGCTGCACATCCACAAACAAACACTATTTACTATGAAGTTGCAACACGAACCCACCTACACAAGTAGGGTTTCCAATATATCTTTGTTGTTGTCTCAAAATAATCAGGCCAGTAGAGTGCCATTTCATAAATAAAACAACATAAATTAATGAATCAATAAATGATCTCTAAAAGTTTTGTGGTGTTAATGTTCTATATAACAGATAAGTATTAAAAAGTTGCACTTTACCCAGTGTGAATGGGACTGGCCACTGGACTGACATTGTCTGAGGTCTCTGTGGCTGGACTGCTGGGAATCAGAGAGTCATCATCGTACTCTTTGGGCATTGGAATAGGAGTGTGCTGCTGGTTTTAAATATGAAACACTGTTGTCAGACTATGGTCAAAGGATAATATTTGTCATTTAAAATTATAGGAAAAAGTGTGAAATTCTGTAAATGAATGATTAATGTGCACCTGCTCCATTTCATGTTCTTTCAGCATGACAGTTTCAGGAGAGACACAGGGGATCCTTGGAACAGCTGGGGAGTAATTCCTGTTGAGCAAAAAGTAGAAAATAATAGTAGAAATATTAATCATACATTGCCAAATACTGAGAATCTCTACTCTTTTGCCAATTGCCTATCCAGTTTGACTTTAAACCCGACCATTAAAAAAATAATAATAAATAAATAAAAAAAATCAGGCCATTAATTCAGCATCTGTTCTTTAAATATTGCCAATTCTCTGTTTGTATTCTGCTTTCTCACATCACATTCCAGCCCTCTCTCTCATACTCTGTGACTCTCTTGGAGAAAAGGAAATCGTCATCATGGTCCCTCATGCCGTCCATCCTCAAATACCTGGCAATCTCTGTTCCCAGTAGTTCCTCGCCTGCCGCATGAGAAAAGGAGGGGAAAAAGGAAAAAAAATCCATAATAGCAGGGTGAAAATGACAGAAAATAAACCACAGGTATTATGAGTCACCACATCTTGGTTAAGAAGCTGGAATAAGAATGGGATAAACTGTTACAAGCAGATAGAGACATTGTAAGTTGAAGGGACACAACACAAACACGACACAAACACTGCTGGCCTCATTCATGAAATCCTGTATGTTAAGTATGTTAACTTACTCATATAAATTGCATTTTTGAAAAACACAAGTATGTTAATATCATACATTACTAATAACCATAATAACTTTTATCTTAACCAATCACCTAATTATGTATTTATCTGTGTTTGAATAGTTATTTTTAAAAGAATTGTGTTTTTTTTTATTGTATAGAGAAACTTTGCCACAAGTTAAATAAGCGTGCATTTACAGACATTAATATTTAACCTTTCTGCTTATATTTCATTAATGAGGCCCTACCTACCTAAACACAGGACGATGATGGAATGTTTTGTAACATTCTTGTTACAGACCCAGTCCATAGAAATGAATGTGTCTCCCTATTTAATTTAATTAATCTGTTTTGCATAAATATTGAATTAACTGCAAGGCATTTGAAATAAAGTTATGAGTAAAGTTCAATCTACTATTCAAACTGAATATTATACAAACCATGTTTGTAGGCTACAGACTAGCAATGCTACAATGATAATCATCCTTAAATCATCAGGATTATCTTAACACATACAGCCTTTTCAGCTTTGCATTTTTTTTGTATTTCTAAAAAAAAAATCCAGGCGAGTCGAGACTACATATATGCATGCACAATTTGCCAAACAGTATAGCAAGGTTTTCAGAACGTCGTGTATTTAGGTTGTATTTTTTTCAGACACTCTAGAAGAATAAGCAAGAATATGGTGTCATGCATACTTTCATATGCAATCTTTATGTTATTATACACATATTTTATATGTGCTACACTGGACAGAGCAAGCTAGACTAGAGCAGGACTGAAGCAGAAGCTAGTAGTTTAGTGGTAGGTTAGTGCTACAGGTACTAACATGGTTATTGATGGACACATGCTGATGATAAACCCTTCACCACTGGCACTTATGTGAGAATGTGAGTGGGAACAAGTCTCTTTTTGTAACAATTAATGGTCATGGTACACATTACAGAGAGATGACAGACATTCATACCTAGCGTTAGCTGTGCAACTCCTAGGAAAACAAAAGGAGCACAATTTAGTGTTTTTTCCCCCTGTTTTTTATTTTATTGTACACTGGATATTTTCTGACCCCTTCAGTTTAAATAAAACTTGGATTCACAGGAAAACATATTGAAAAGCTGTATTTTACCTTCATCTTCAGACACATCCAGGATCTCATCAACTGTCTCTGGAAAACTCATTCGATGTTTTTCAGTGGTCGACTGTAAGGCAGATATTTTGATTTGAATAAACATGAGATTAAAGCTTGAATGTTTTAATGATTGTTTCTTTGCAGAGGTGCATTACAGGTTAAAATATTTTGTTTCTGCTTTTTGATGAAAAAAAATCAAAAAGTTCTGAGTGTTGAATTTAATCTAATAACTACAATTTTAGCAGGAAATCTTAATGATGGTAGATTGACAAATTCAGATTTTTATTTATTTATTTTTTAAATTAAAAACAACCAGCACAAAAAATCCAAAAGGATTAGGCAATATTCAAAATCATGCCAAGATTTCATATGATCAGCATACATGTACGAACTGTGGACTGTGAGGTCAAAACAGTGAGACCAACAGGCAGTGACCAAAAGCTTTTCAGATGCAGTGCCAAAACGAGAGCATAGATTTTTTTTTTTAAAGCCTGTGTTTTATGAGTGTAAAGTGTATCTGCATGATCAAAAGTCTGGTGATTATGAACATGCATGGGTGTTTGATGGAGTGTCCTATGACATGGTGTTTGGCTGATGATCATTCGATTGGGAGCTTGCTTGATAGGGCACTGCAGACATGCATGTGACACATATATATCAGACTATAGACCTTTTACAAATAATATCTGTCTGCCGCGGTTTGGCCCACTTCTGGACAGCAAAAGGGCCAAGACTTACCGTCATCCTATTTGCAACTGATGCATTGAATGAGGTAATGATATTGCTAACAAACCTCACCAAATCCAGCAGGAGGGTACACGTTTGTACAGGGTGACGTTATGATTAGGTTATAATAACAAATTAAACATCTGCATATTAATACCCTTACATCTTCATCCATTTTTACATGCTTGTTTCTTCTTTGAATAAGGTACAAAGTTCACCACAACATACCTAATATAAAAATAATCAGCAGAACAGTAGATGTCAGATGCTAGGTTACTTTTTATTTTGTTTGACAAAGTACAGGTCATCAGGTGATATTTCTGGTTTGTTTTCTTTTTTGCTCTGAAATACACCTCAGATGTAATTATCAACTAAAATAGGTGGTAGCCTAATGTCGGTTAATTGTGATTTTGCTGTATGCAGCACTGGCTGACGTCATGGTAGTCACTACAATTTGTTCATATAAAACTCTCACTAAGTTATTTTAATATCTATTAGTTAAATGTTCTTAATTATTATTTTTTTCTAGGCATGTGTACATAAAAGATTTTGGAAAAACCTGAGAATTTCAGCAAGTGTAAACATGGTCCTGCAGTGAACATTTCTTAAACTCCTTGAATCAACTGAGTACTGAACGAGCAACTGGTCACTCACCATGGTCACTGTTTCATCCGTAATCAGTTTGAGGACATCAATCACAGAAATGTAGCCGAGACGTTTTGCAATTGCCAGTGCAGAAGTGCCATTCTGGTCGGGAAACAAAGTTTGTCATTTGATCCCATCAATACCACATATTGATTGTGGACATGCATTAAATAAAGCCATTTCACTGTACGTATCTGTTTTGTACAAGACTAGGTATAAATAACAGATAAGAACCAAGTTAAACCCTATGTGTCTGTGAATACTAATTTAAACAACTTTTATTTATTAATTTAAATGTTCCATAAATTTTTTTAAAATACCAAATCTCTATCATTTCTATTGTTTATTGCTGTGCATACAATATCTGACTGAACAATGTAAACCTGACTGTCCAGGGTATAAATACTAGAACATCAAAAAAAAAAAAAAAAAAAAAAAAAGTGCTCTTACAGTAGTAATTTCATTTGGATGTGCACCGTGTTTCAAAAGCAAGGTCACAATATCAGTGTGGCCCTGTTGGGCAGCCTGATGAAGGGGTGTATAACCCGCCTGAAACACGACACCAATTTATTACTACCTTTGAATTACAAACATTAATATGTCGAATTTTTTTTTTTTTTTTTAAAGTCCAAAAAGACTTCTTAATCCAATTTACCCGTGTCTTGCTGTTGACATTCGCTTGCTGCTGCAGGAGGAACTTAACCATTTTAATGTTGCCATAATGACAAGCAACATGGAGTGGAGTGTAGCCCATCTGAAAGGACAAAGCATTTAACCCATCATTGAAAATCAGAGAAAGCATAATGATCAAAACCAGACAAAATACCACATAATGATCAAAACCACACTATAAAGGCAGCAAACATTTTGTACAGCATCCACTCTAGATCCTGCATTTCTGCACTTGATTTAGAACTTGTCCAAGTTAACAAAGAATATGGTTGGCCCAATGCTGTTGCAGGTCCAAATATTATTTTTAATATCTGGCACAAATATGGCATAGGTTAGAAGTTCAAACACAAATCATTGACATCAAATTATTCAAACTTCAAACAGTTATTAAAAATAGCTGCAGTCACCATAGATTTTTTACATTTTAAAGAAATGTTATTGACATTAAAACCAACATACTTTAGATTATTTAAGAACATTTATGAGCAATCTACTTTTTTATAACTATTATACTAGTTAGGTGAACATAAATATGCTGGATTGTAAATGCTCATGAACTCACTGATGTTAAATAATTTACATTAATTCCTCATTTAAGGACAATTATTTTTAATTTAATCATTGGTAGTAAACAACAAACAGTTAGAATTTAGGAAAAGTTAAAAATGTTGAACAAGCAGGTAGGCACTACCACTGGGTAGATAACCTGCAACCACTTAATAGCAAAAAGGTAAAAACAGTTTGAATCACCACATTATCAATTGTTAACTTTATTTGTAATATAATTTGGCACATACATTTATATGTACTGCTCATGTGCACCGAGTTTGCTGCATAGGCGAAGTTGGGGTTGGAGAAGTGGGGCAGGAGGGGTATACATGTATGTCACTGCATTAAGTGTCACTACATTAAATCTAAAGTAGGTCAAATTAAACCATTTGTTATACATATTAGGGCAGGGGAAATTCACATTGATTTCTGCAATAAATGAGGATTAATGTACAGTATTACAGTAAATACGTTAATGTCATTACTGCAGAATCCTATTTTCCTTTCTTGAGATTTTTCTATGATCATCATAGTTCTTCTGTATAGTAACACTGTTGGCTGCTAGAGGTGTTCTCTGTACCAATCCTTATGCAGCAAGGCTGTGATTCTGTTGGCTAAGCGATTGTTTCCAATTCCATGTCTAAATGTTTCTGTGGGTGTGGTTGCACGTACTCTAACTACGCATATATTCAAAGTTTTCGGTTTAACAAGAAATTAGTTCACGTGTTCACTATATTATAAGAATACATGTAAAATAAAATGACAGTAAAAACAGTATAGAATAAAACTGATATTTCATTTTTAAAAGACATGCTCATGTCATGTGTGAAAGACAAATGACCTGTGTAAGCCAGTGTGTGATACAGCACAAAGTGATCAAAAAGTGTGTTGTTTGGCTTTGTCATTAGCTTGTCACTATTGTCTTCTGTTACTCTATGTATTTATAGTATAATATCTACAACATGCCACTCAGTAGCTGGATAGTGTACTGACGTCAGGTATAAAATGTTTGCCCCCCAGTGCAAATGTCAAGCTCTGCCTATGGTCTGCTGACAGTGTTAGGTTTTCAGTTTTTATAAACATATGTTTAGGGCACATTTGGCACGAGTTTGCATGGATGTGAATGCCAGAACAATTTCATGACTCTCATGTTTCCCAAACATTATTACTGGCAGGGAATGATTTATATTCACCAGAGATTGAGCCAAATAGAATGCTTAAATTTTGATTTGTGACTAATAAAGCATCATACAGTACAATCAAATTTTAATCTTTACTGACTAAGACATGAGCCAACCTATACTGAACTAAACTTAAGAAATGCCGCATCACAACACCAAAACAAAATCAATAGGCCTTAACAATGCAAATGTTAATGTCAGTGGCATAACATCTTACCCGTGTAGCAGCATAGACAGATGCCCCCTGTTTGACCAAGATGTCAGCAATGCCCACATGACCCTCTTGGGCAACAAGGTGAAGTGGGGTCAGGCCACTCTGCAGAAAGATAAAGCACATATTCCCACAGATCTTTTTAATGCTCACTCAATGACACATACATTGAACAAATGCATCATGTGTCTATGCACTTTACATGGCCAAAAGTTTGTGGACACTTGAGTGTAACACCTATACAAGATGTAGTCCCCCCCTCTGCTATTATAATAATCTCCAATGTATACTGTAAAGCAGACAAAGTCAGTCTTTATAATTTGTCCTTATAATTTATAAATTATAAGGTTCTATCTGACTTATGTTATCACAGAATAAAAAAAATTTTTTAACTCAATTTTGACTAAACATTAACATAATGTGAGGTGTTTTTGTCATATGAATTTTTGGACTCTTTATTTTGAAAATAAAAAGGCAAACCACAGTTTTTCTATATAGATTATTTTGACTTATAATCTTATTAGGATTTATGAACATCCACCCACCCCACACACACAAAAAAACTAAAAATCAACCCCATTACCTTTTAATTGTGGCTGAGTACTACCATTATGTGGGTTTAATTTTAGTCCACCTCACTCACCCCAATAAATAAATAAAATTAAATGAGATTTAAAGATTCTAAAGATTTGCCTTGTTGCCTAGATTGACATTGGCCTGCTTGGAAATTAGCAGTGAGACCATGTCTGCTTGACCCTCCTGGGAAGCCAAGTGCAGCGGTGTGATTCCCTGTAAGGATTCCGCATTGGCAGACGCTCCATGCTGCAGTAGACTATTAGCCACCTCCAACTGGTTCTGCTTGGAAGCAATGTGGAGAGGAGTGTAGCCATTCTGGGATAAAGAAAACAGTATTTAGTTTTTTTTTTGTGTAAGATTAATGAACAACAGGTTTATATTAATCATTCAAATAATATTTATGTGTTATAATATCTATAGTAATTTAGAATGTAACAAAGGCAGACAATTCAGATCGAGACTAATACGCCGCTCAGCCCAAAAAGTCACCACCTGGATTTTGCTGGTGTGATTAAAATGGTTCAGCTGATTAATGTAGTTAGTAGCTTCTCATTTCTTAAAAAACCATGTTGGATATCCTGTGGTCATGGCAAAGATGTTACTCTGTTTCAGAAGGTTCAATGTTCAAGGTTCAATTAATATTGGATTAAGAACTGTAAAATGCATTATTAAAACCTGGAAGAATAGTGGCGAACTATAATCTTTAAGGAGATCACTTAAACGCTTAGTGAAATCAAATCGTTGAAAACAACAGTGACCACTATGTTTAACAGTAAAAGTAAGAGCATTTCCACACGCACAATGCAAAGAGAATTTAAGGGATTGGGACTAAACAGCTGTGTAGCCATAGGAAAAACCACACATCAATGAGGCTAATCTGAAAAAAAAAAAAAGGCTTTAATTTGTTAGGGAGTATAACAAATGGACTGTGGAGTACTGGAAAAAGGTCATGTGGTCTGACGAGTCCACATACACTATATCCTATTACTGAGTGATATGTGCATGAGGGTAAGATGAAAGGTGAATAAACTGATGTCTAGTGCCCACTGTACAAGCCTGTGGAGGCAGTGTTATGATCTGGGGTTGCTACTGTCAGTCAGGTCTAGGTTCAGCAATGTTACGTGCCCAAAAAATTAGATTGGCTAACTACCCAAACATACTTAAGGGTTTTCCATCAATGGATCCCCCCCCATTTGATTGCACGGGCATATTCCATGACAATTCCAGGATTCATTGGGCTTATATAGTGAAAAAGAGTGGTTCAGTGAGCATGGGACATAATTTTCACACATGGATTGGCCTTCATAGAGTCCAGGACTTAACTCCACTGAGAATCCTTGGGATGTGCTGGAGGAGATATTATGCAACATACCAGCTGTCCCATCTTCAATTCGAGATCTTAGAGGGGATTTAATGTGACTCTGGACGGGAATAAATGTGACGTTGCTTATGCTTATCAAAATAATGGCATATTGATCGTATTCAAAGCAATTTTAACAAAAATAATAAATGTTAAAATGTGCGACTATTTTTTTTGGCCAGGCAGTTTATAGGACATAAATAAAAAGATGTGAAAAAAATTCAGTGGTATAAATGTCTGAAATCACTAGTCAAAATGCTTTTATATTTCATTATTTGGTATTAATTTCAGAATTTGTTTAATCATTAGTGACCATTTCATTTCAAGTTTAAAATATTTTCAGGACTTTCTTAATTTTGGTATTTCCAATAATTTACTTAAAATTGTACTTAAGCTACTGTAGCATGGACTCCACTAGTTTATAAAACCTTTTGATTAATTTTTAATCAAATCCATCGGAGTGAAATGTATATGTTCTTTAACAGAAGGAGCAAGACTCAAGCAAAAGTTTGTGTGCATGTATAAAGCAGTTAATATATTACCAAAATGTTTATATTTATAGGGAGAGCTAGAAGTAGTGGAGAATCTTAATTTTATATATTGAAGATATGGAATACTTGTACAATAGTAGTAAAATATGATGAAGCTGTTTGTAATGAGATTTTATAGAAAGAGTCTATTATGAAGACTAATGAAGTATTTTATAATATTTTATGCACCATAGAAATAATTAAAATTAAATTAAAAATGAATTAAATTGAGAACAAATGGAAACCACAAACAGTAAAAATGATACCACTTGTTTTAATTGGAAAAATTCGAACAAATTGATTTATAAATATATTTTTAAAGACCAATAAAGATCTGCTCACTCTTGCTGCACTGTGTGGAGAACCACCCTTGCTAACCAGTAGGTTTACCACATCCAGGTTGTTGTGATGGACAGCCACATGCAATGGTGTGAGTCCATTCTAGAAGAGAAAACGATAAAGCAAACAGATGGGTTTTATATAAGAGCACATCTATAGGCAATGCAGCTTTTACACGTGGTGTTTATAAAATCACTCTTAATACAACTCAGCAACTAATGGAACTCCATGCAAACTAATGATTGAATACGAGACTGCACATAAAGGTGAAACCTCCTGTTGAAGTCACTATGGCAGATCATGAACGTCGAATTAACCCTGGTTAATACTTCTGCATCAGTGAACATAATTAAAAAAAAAAAAAAAAAAAAACCGTCACGTAGCGGAACGAGGTGAATCCAAGTGCAGATGAAGTATTCCAATGTTAGACGAAAGCGAGGTAGGAATGCGGAAGTCAATGCCGGGAGATCCGTCAACGCAGCGTCTAAGCCAAATCGGAAAACGAGAGCCGTAGTCAAAAGAAGCGTTAAATCGGTAACCGGGAAATCAAGCAGCAAAGTGACAATCCAAAAAAAAAAAAAACGAGAAACGAAAGCCGTGGTCAAAACAAGGAAGCGCGGGGTCAAAACCGGGAGATCAAAGAGCGAGGCAAACAAAACCGAGACGAGAAACAAAGCGAGCTTGGCAACGTGAAATCAGAAGAGAAAACAAAAGCGAGAAAATCGAGGCACGAAACACACCAGATAATCCAGCGATTTAAGCAGCGCGCAGAGCATGCTTACAGTAAATCTCTGGAGTAATCAGCCGAGGATAGGAAACAGGTGCGCAGGAGGGGCGGAGACGGGACCGTGGGAAAAAGACACGAGACAGGTGAGAAAAAGGCACAAAGGCACGTGTCGACGGTGACAGCGTGGGAAAAAGTGCAGACAGGACGTGAATCATGACAACATAAAACCGTGCAAAAGTTTTATTATGATATTTAAGCAGTTCGTTAAAATGAATGATGAGATTCATATAAATAATATTTTACTTTATAAGTTACTTTAGCTGCCCACCTGAAAGTATACATACCTTGCCTGCAGCATTTGGGTTTGCCCCTCTATCAAGAAGCAACTCTGCCACATCCACCTTTCCATATTTTGCTGCCATATGTAGAGGAGTAAAGCCTTTCTACAAATATATCATATTATAAGCAAACTTACTATATCACTTTTTTAAAAAGGCATTCTCTATTTATTGTTTTCAGGTTATGGATTTTAGCTAGTTGTGTTAGCTGTTGTCACACAAAAGTTTACTGGCACTTGATCAGATCAGGAGCCTCACGTTATTCTCAACAGAAAGGGCAGAAAGGACAAGCTTACTTTTGTCATCTTGGTCTGCTGGGCATTCATGTCAAGGAGGATCTGGGCAGTCTGTGTGTGCCCCTCCCTGGCAGCAATGTGGAGTGGAGTGTGTCCAGCCATGGTGGTAGAATTTGGATTGGCCTTGTGCTCCAGCAGGAGCTTTACTAGTTCTTTGTGGCCCATGCGGGCAGCGCAGTGCAATGGAGTCTGGTCGTCCTAAAGAAAGTATTGAATATTAAAATGCTACTAGTTTTACTACATTTTAAGTAGCATGGAAGGGATTTAGCTATTGCAAAAAAAAAATGTAGTGCTTCCATCTTTAAGTATTGTGGAACTTTTTGTTTCTCCAAACAAGCGAAGATCAACTTTAATTACATGTAGGGTGATATCAGGTAAAATGGGCCATCAGGTAAAATGGGCCATTTAAGGTTTGGGGGGCCCAGCGCCTCTGGAATTTATAGCCAATCACTGCAAAGCATTTCAAACTGTTGTCTTAACTGTGCTTGACAAGTAACAGGTGATTTGATTGGTTTATGGTTGCTATGGTGGGCGGGGCAATAATTCAAATCAAGACTGCACCAAAAAGCTGCATGGTAAGTAGCCTGGCATACCAAATCTAACTAAACCATTATAAGGATGATAACTCTATAAGAAAACAAACATGGACATAAAAATATTATGCATAATATATCTCTTGATGGCATAAATCAGAAATAATGCTGTTAGTTTGGTATATGAACATATGTTTTGAAAATTTTATGTTTTTCTTGGTGGCCCAATTTACTTTAACCCACTGAGGTAAAATGGGCCACTTGTTTCAGCTAAAATGGGCCATCATCTGTGTCACTCACAAACACACATGTGTTTGAGTGTTTTTGTGTGTGTGTGTGTGTGTGTGTGAGATAGAGAGAGAGAGAGAGACACACACACACACACCCACAAAAACATACACACTCACCATGACCCCCCAACAGTAAGAATGGTGGTAAATATTTTATTTACAGTAAGTATGGC
>JAQQZT010000014.1:7345994-7356323 GCA_030068275.1 Clarias platycephalus
TAATGAAACTGGCTCTCATGAAGGCCGTCCCAGGAGGGCGAGACCAAAACCTACCTCTGCCGCAGACGAGAAGTTCTTGCCTCTGCCTTTCTCTGTAAGGTTGAGTTATGAATTATGAATATGAGTGGGGGAAGACAGCTCCCAAACATTCCAGGTTACCATAGACTTCTATGCCAATGAGTCTCCCAGATCTGCACCTTTACTTCAGAACAAATCTAATCAGAACAAGTCTTAAATAAATAAATAAACAAGTCTCAAAGGCTTAACTAAAAAAATTAATTTCAAAGGCTTAACCATACAGAGGAGTTCATGCTCAGCTTATTGACTGCAAGGCACCCAGGTTCTGTGGCTATAAACTTTTTTTCTGAAATGCTATTTGGCGTTCCCCAAATACTGTATAGTGTTGGGCAGTAAGGTGAAACAACTACACCTTCACCACTCCTAGGAAGATTGGCAACTGTCTTGAATGCTTTCCACTTGTGAATGGTCTTTCTTACTGCAGAACGTTGAACAGAAATTGCTTCTCTAAGACCATTGGCCTCGTCTTTCACTTTGGCAGGTGTACACACCTGAATGATTCAGACCAGCAAACTGCCAAGACATATGCTTTTATAGAGGTCTGCACACCTGCTGATAATCAATTAATCAAGGACTGATGTTTTGCAGCATCTGTCTGCAACTCACCCTCTCAAATCTCATAGAAGCAATAAGTGATACTTATTGGACACGTTACTTTTGGTATAATTTTTGTTAAATACAGTAAATAATGACAGTGAAAAATGGTGTTTTGTTTGTCTGAGGTTATACTTGCATAATATTAAGACCCATTACAATCAGAAATTAGATTTCTTTCTTTTTTTTAAACATTCTGTTTATTGAGTTTTTTACATTGGCACAACATTGGAAAGAGCTTACACCTTTATCAGACCAAATCTGAAACCCTGAGTTAGTTTGAGAAGGGAGAAATGTATGATTAGCAGTTAGGGGGCTTAAAATAGAGCATGCCTGCCACTTAAAATGCTTTCGTATCTGTTTCCAAATTTTAAATGAATTAGAAACCACTGGATTATTCAGTCATTTTGGAAAGGGGGTAGACAAAGCCGAGTAAATTAATGCTGGCCAAGAGGAAGGTGAACATGATTTATTTTCCATGTCACACCATTCTATTGACCTCTCCTTTATTCCAAATGAAAGTGCTCTTACTGTATATTACATGCCCAATAGTACAGTTGAAAATTAGGTAAGCACATCCCTCCTTTCGGCTTAATCCTTTGTAAGTACATCATCTTAATTCTAGGGTTCTTTTTGTTCCACATATTTTGAGTGATTAATCTGTCCAAATTCCTAAAAAATGATTTATTAATATATACTGGTATACACTGAAAAATAAATATTTGAGAAAATACTCATTTTGACCGTATTAATACGGCCTGCCAAAGAAACAGGGAGATTGGACCACTTTCTAAGAATATGTAGAGTATATTCATATAGCTTCAATATATTTTCTTTAAAAAGTGTAGAAAAACATTTAGTTATAGTGATCCCCAGGTATTTAAATGAGCATACTGATTTAAATGGAAAAGCGGAAAGAGTTTGAATCTTAGGGTTGATTGGAAATATAATACTTTTAGCAAAGTTAATCTTGTATCCTGATATTTTCCCAAATTGACCGAAAATTGACAATGTTTGGTATTGATTGTAGAGGGTTGGAGACATATACTAAAAGGTCATCAGCATATAACGATACTCTTTTCCCCCTCTCATTATTCCACAATAGGTTGTAGATTCACGAAAAGAAATTGCCAAGGGCTCTATAACCAAAGCAAAAAGCAGGGGTGAGAGAGGACAACCCTGTCTCGTGGAAATAATTTGCCCATGCATATACGCTTTAAATGCCTTCCAAATTGTGGACTTACAGACATCTGCCGTATTGTTTGTTTCTAGATAAAATCTTATTTGAGATCTTATCTGTTCTACTAATGTTCAGCTAATAATTTATTGTCAAATCTCCATTTAGTAATGTCTTGTTTGGTTTCAAATAATATTTGAAGAACTAAGGGGCTATGGTCAGATAATACCATTGCTTCATAATCACAATATGTAACTGCTGATAAAAGTTTATAATCTATCAAAAAATAATCTATCCTGGAGAAAGTGTGATTTGGGAAGGTGAATCTCCATGGATCTGTTATTTTAAAAGTTTTCATAAATGATTGCAGCGTTTTGGCTGATTTGGGTAGGGGTATAATTCTACTTGACGATCTGTCTAAGAGTGGATTCATCACAAAGTTAAAATCCCCTACCATTATAATTTGGTGTGTATCCAAATTAGGCAAAGCACTCAGAAAAGAAGATATAAATTGTTCGTCATCTATGTTGGGAGCATATACATTTACTAACAATATTGATGTATTGTAAAGTTTTCCTGCTACTATAACATAACGTCCATTGGATTCAGAAATAACTTTTGTTGCGGTAAATTGTATAACTTTCTTCACGAGAATTGCTGTACCTCTAGCCTTAAGATTATAGTTTGAATGAAAGATTTGATCCACCCATTTTCCCCTTAATCGGCTCTGATCTTGGTTCTGTATATGTGTTTCTTGTAGGAATGCAATATCAGCTTTTAGTCTCTCTAGATGAGCTAATACATTTCCCTGCTTTACAGCCCCATTAAGCCCTTTGCAATTACATGAGACAAACTGAACACATTTTGTTTTAGCAGAGTTGATTATCCTGCTGGTCATGATCAGAAACTTGAGAAATTATATAGAAAGTAGCATTTAAAGTAAAAAGAAAAAAAAGAAAAACAAAATAAATAAATAAAAATAAATAAATAAAGGCATAAAAAAATGAGGAGGTGGAGAGGTGAGTGAGTGCCAACTCTTTTTTCTGAACCAAAAAAAAAAACAGAACAAATTGAACAACGGCTCCTTTTTATCTTTATCTGGTTGAAAGTCACACAACAAAAAATGGAGCAAATTTAGAAAACCCTTTTTACCCATCTTATCAACAAAAAAGGCTAGTAAACTGTCTGACTTACCACTTAGCTCCTTTCTAAAAAAAAATATTACAGAAAAAGTTGCACAACAGACTCACTCGTTACTATTTCACTTTAGCATTTCCAATTTTTAAATTGCAATTATTTACCAGATAAATTTGGTGAACTCTAAAGTTTATCTAAATATCATTTATTATTGCGTCTGACCGTGAATACTGAGAATGATGACGGACATCGCACTTTCGTTTAGACACTTAGTCCAACCTCTCACATCTCGTCCATCTTAGTTTGAGATTTCTTCTCCAGAAATTTCTCAGCTTCACCGGGACGTTCAAACGTGTATCTAATCCCATCCACTGTAATCGCCAGTCTAGCTGGATAAAACAAGCTGTAACTTATCCCCGCGGCACACAGCTTGGCTTTCACTGGGTTAAACGCAGCCCGAAGTTTGCCAACCTCTGGACTTACAACAGCTGTCAACGTCAGTCGAGGCCAGAACTGTCTTCATGTTAGAGTGGTTCACCTCAGCAGATGTGGAGCTCAGCCCACATCCCTGTACTAACAGGGAAAGCTCAGCAGGCATATTTTGTGATCAATCCAGACAAAGAAGATGATTTCGATATGTTAAAAAGTGATATTATGGTGTACGGTGGACTCACCTGCAACTAGGCTGCCACGGAGTTTCATGGCTGGACATAAATACCCAATAAGCCCCCTGAACCAAAATTGATGCTTAGTTGCACCCCAGGAAGCGTTAGCTGCAGCATAACCATCTCCAGGAAAATAATGGAAAGCATGGTCATGGACTGATTTCTACGTTCCCTCCCACCTGAGAAAAGAAAACCTGTGAGCATGTGAGCTCCCATTAATCATGGTTGTGGAGGAGCAGCCATCAGCCATCATCCTCCAAGTTGGTCATCGAGTGTGAAGCATGCAGAAGAAAATCAACCATATTCTTCCAGTAGTGCACAAACACATGACACATGGAGCACTCCTAGGCTGAACAACGCTGTATCTACAACCGGCAAGCACAGTCCAGTGAGTTTATACCAGGAGATTGCATGCTAGTCAGTTGGATGGGCACACAACCTTGTACACTCATAACCAATAAAAAGCTCAGTGAAAACACAGTGACACAACAGGAACAACACCCCTGTATTACATTGTCATATAGTTATTGCAAATGTAATTTGTCCAAAGCACAACATCGAGACAAAACCATTTGTCAAAGTTACAGTAGAATTACTTTGTAAAAACTTACATTGAGAGTTCCCTGAAGGCGCAGTGTTTAGCAATCAGCAGTCCTGTCCATAACAAAATTTTGTTGCTCAGAAAGATGTTTTCTGGTCTCATGAGACTGAATTGATCTCTCATATTACTAGCTTTACTTTGTCTTTTCTATTTATCCTAAAGGTGACTTAGATAAAACAAAGAAATACAACAGAGATGCAACCAGAGTCTTACTTAGGAATCATTTGAGAAATATGAGATGTATGTACATGAGCAACAGTGCTACATTTATAAAAGAGAAACAAATGAGCCATATATAACACCTTAGTGTTATTAAACTAGATAAAAAGCATGAAACACAAATGAAAAATAGTACTAGCCCTTTAAGGCCCTTTAAGAATCTTGTTTCAGTGATTACAGTATTTATGCAGAGGGCACAAGGGAGAGGGCTGACAAAAAAAAAACATGTTGTTCTACTGTAGCTTGTTAAACTTCAAATGTTTTCACACGAAAATATGATTTAAACTATATATTCCCAGTGTGGTGATAATGCTTAGTGCAATATGTGATATGTGAAACATTACTAAATATAAATTGTAAGTTATGTGTTTACAGTTTGACAGCACATATGCACATATAAATGTTCCAAATTGTTCAAACATGGATCAAAAACAGAAGAAAGTTCTACTGCAGATCAAAAACAAAAGTGTATCAAGTGTCAACGTGGTAGTGCAAAGGCTACGACACGCTTGTTAACAGATTACAACCGCTATAAACTGTAACCTGCCCAATGAAGTAGAGGTGAAACTTGCTGCTTCGGGTGAGGCTGTTCATGACACATACTGTACCATAAAACATTAGAAAATGATGACGTCCTTGATGCTTCTAGGGGCTATTTAACATCAATCCAGTGTGATGTGCAAGACTTACAGCACAAAGTCTTAAGCTGGCTTGAAGACTTTAAGCCATCAATGGAATCTTCTGATGCATCAAACTTCCAAGAGGGACATCCAATGCTTGATAAACTGCAAATGTCTCTTGTAGACTAACTATCTACCCAGTTTCAAGAGACATAGAACCTAAGACAGAAAGAAAAAAAACAGTTCTCTTTGCTTTTAGCTCGACAGGAAGAAGAGCTGCAGAGTTTAAACTACACCTTCAGCAAGCTGAATTAAAAAAGGATGAACTAAAAGGCTTACTGAAACTCAAAGATGGTGAGATGGAGGAAAATTGACAAAAGGCTGAGTTAATGACAATAAATAAAAAAAATTCAACTTCTATCTTTGGTAATTCATTCCTTAACTTTCGTTCATCACTCGCAGCAGTAAATGAGAATTCTATAGGTCAACTACTAGAGCTGTCAAGGGAACAGTATAAGTCTGTATAAGAACAGTATAAAACACTTTAAAGGCAAGGAGAGCATCATCCAGTGCTACAGAAGGTTGTAACCAGTGGACATAGCAGCACAATGGCCCAGATGGTTGAACGACTTGCCTCTGTTGTCAGCACGGACAGTTCCAAGATGTTTTAGACCAACATTAACTACCGACCCAGCTCCTTCACTTTTCCAATGCTTCGGGACTGGCTTATGGTGCTATTTCATACATCAGAATTGGTCATTGCTACAGAGTTGGATCAGTATATCAAGCAAGAGTGTGGAGGGAATTATGATATTAAATGCTGAGCTGCAGTCGATGAAGAGCATTTTAACATAATTCCCTTTCCGAGTGTCCAGGTAAGTGAGTGATGTGTGGAGGAGATGAGATATGGCATCATCCGTAGAGCGGTTCGGGCGGAATGCAAACTGTAATAGGTCCAGTGTGTCCGGTGGTGAAGAAATGATGAAGTCTCTGACCAGCCGTTCGAAGCACTTCATCACTATTGAGGTGAGGGCTACAGGGCGATAATCATTGTGGGAAGCAGGATGAGGTTTCTTCGGGACAGGAACAATGATGGATGCTTTGAAGCATGTAGGGATCACCGACGGAGATAAAAAAAAGAGGTTGAAGATCTCTGTGAATACAGGTGCTAGCTGGTCTGTGCTAGCTCTGAGGATACGACCTGAGATGCCGTCTGGTCCTGCTGCTTTCCTGGTGTTCACCTCACGTCATGCTCGGAGATGAACGTGCTTCCGGTGCTGTTAGTGTCTTCCTGTCTGCAGCTGTAAGCGCCACTAGCATTAGCTTCGCTAGCGTCTTTAGCTGCAGCCACGAAGCGAGCATAGAAAGTGTTCAGCTCATCTGCCAGAGACACATCCGCGTTGTTCATCATACTGGATGTTGGTGCTTTATAGTCCGTTATTGTTCTTAGTCCCTGCCACAGGCTCCTAGAATCACCCTGTTGGAGTTTTGACTCTATTTTCCTCCCGTAGCGTTGCTTCGCCTCTTTCACCGCCTTCCGGACATTATATGACGCAGCTTTGTATGGGTCCATGTCCCCCGACGCAAGTTATAGGCAGCGGTGCGAGATCTCAGAGCGTCGCAGATGGTTTTATCCACCCACGGGTTCTGGTTGGGAAACGTTATGATGCTCGTTTTTTCCACGGTATCATCCGCTAGTTTCCCGATGAATCCCACAACCGCTTCCGTAAACACGGTGATGTCATCGGAGCTGTTTCGGAACATGTTCCAGTAGGCGTCATCAAGTGCATCCTGTAACGCAGCCACCGATTGGTCCATCAAGCACGCAACTTCCCTCTGAACCGGAACTTCCTGTTTGAGCCTTTGTTTGTATTTTGGCATGAGGAAGATGGCGGCATGATTGGATTTCCCAAATGGAGGGCGAGATTGTGCCTTGTAGCCGTCCTTGACTGTATAACAATGGTCCAGTGTCCTTTCGCCCCTGGTGGGGCAGGTGATGTGTTGATGAAAGTTTGGCAGCGTCCTGGTGTTGTGTCTGGTGCTGTGTGAGTGCCTCATGCATCTCACATAAGGCAGAGATCGTGTCCGCTTGTGGTGGAATATAAACGATAGAAAAAGGACGACACATGATGGACAGTAGTTCCAGGTTGGGTGTGCAGGAGCGTATAAGAGGAACAATGCTCGCGCTGATGCACCAGCTGCTCCACCAGCACCATTAAGCACACACCGCCTCCCCTTGACTTCCCCGAGTCCCGTGTCCTGTCCATGCGGTAAACCAAGAAGAACTCGGCTGGCTTGATGGCGTGGTCCGGCACCGCTGGGTTCAGCCATGTCTCGGTGAAGCAGAGGATATCCCGAATGTCTCTCTGGAATTTTACCCTGGCCCTGAGGTCATCGAGTTTGTTCTCCAGTGACTGGACGTTGGTGAGCAGGATGCTAGGCAGAGGTGTGTGGTGTGCAAGGGCTCTCAGCCTGTTCCTGACGCCGGCTCGTTTCCCTCGGGGCCGCCGCTTCGTGTCGCGTCCTTTGTTCTCAGGATCTCACTCGCCCAGAGTTAAAAACGTTGAATTGTGACTACATTGTATACCAAAAGAAACAAGAGTGTCTCTATCATACCTAATGTACTCAATGGTGATGAATTGGCCGGTTTTAGATAGCTGAAAACTAACTTAAAAAACAAAAACAAAGAAAAGGGGGTTGGAGCAGTCGTGACGGCAGCCGGCCTCATCGGCCCCATCTTGTCAAATGTTTAGCACAATATGTGGTATGTGAAACAACTCAATTATTGATTGGAAACATTAATGGAAAGTTGGAAAGAATGGAAGGAAAAAATGTGGTAGAAAATGGTGCACAAGCAACAGGGATAACCGCAGCCTTACATAGATTGTGAAACTAAGCCCATTCAAGAATTTGGGGGAGAATCAACAGGAGTGGACAGTAGCTGGAGTCAGTGCATCAAGAGCCACACAGAGACGTAACGAGGACATGGGCGACAACTGTCGCATCCCTTGTGTTAAGCCACTCTTGAACCAGAGACAATGTCAGAGGTGTCTTACCTGGGCTAAGGGAAAAAAGGACTGAACTGTTGCTCAGTGGGCCACAGAAAAGTCCTCTTTTCAGATGGAAGTGAATTTTCCATTTTATTTGGAGATCAAGGTCCCTGTTTCTGGTGGAAGGGAGTCCAAGGTCATCGCAGCCTTCTACCAGGAAGTTTTAGAGCACTCCTTGCTTCCCTCTGCTGACCAGCTTTATGGAGATGTTGATTTCATTTTTCAGCAAGACTTGTCACCTGCCCACACTGCCAAAAGTACTAATGTGTGGTTTAAGTACAATGTTATCCCTGTGCTTGATGGACCAGCAACCTCACCCGACCTAAACCCCTGAGAGAATCTATGGTGTACCGTGATAAGGAAGACGCAAGACATCACACCCGACTACACAGAAGAGCTGAAGGCTTTCAGAGCAACCTGGGATTCCAGAACATTTCAGCAGAGCCACAGACTGATCGCCTCCTAGCCACGCCGCATTGCTGCAGTAATTCATGCAAAAGGAGCCCCGACCAAGTATTGAGAGCTTTACATGTTCATACTTTTCAGTAGTCCAACATTTCTGTGTTAAGATAATATACGAGTTTCACTTTTTGAATTGAATTACGGAAATAAATCAACTTTTTGATGATATTTGAATTTATTGGGATGCACCAGTATATTGTGTCATACATTCACACAAGATCTAATCGTTCTAATCTGCGATTGGCGCCATAATGTAACTCTTACCAAACAGCTAATGTGAATGCAAAACAAATGCAAATGCTACCTGTGGTGCAGCCGGCTAGCTATCATTCACTGCCTGCAGCACAGGAAGCATTTGCATTCCTTTTGCAATTTAACAACAAGCTTAAGATAGGTAATTCTTCAGCTAAAATATACTACATGGGTTTTGACCACAGCCCTTGTCATTATAACCTGCATTTTGACTCGGAAAAGTAAACTTACATGCGCAGTTGCTTTTCTTCATCCCGCTTTTCTTGTTAATTCATGTAAGTAGGTGGTGCGCTACCGCCACCTATAGGACTGGATGAATAATGCAGCAAAGTCATTTTTGTTGACTTGACACCGAGGCCTGGTGATGATTTTGCTGCATATTTCCCTGACACACTGACCATTTAAATATTTTCATGCTTAGAGCATGTGTGGGAGAAATTGTGGAAATGATGTCTTTATTAGAGTCTACATAATAGGCCTACATAATGTACTGTAGGCCTAATTGGATTAGCTATGTGAAAAAGGTAAAGATGCAGTAATAATGTATAATCAAAATAGGTTTAGCACCGATTGATAAATGTAGACAGAAATCACTGAACACAGCCATTATGTTATTAGTTCTCTTCTTAATAAAGAAATTCTGTATACTGCATTTTAGTCTATTTCATTTACCACATTGCTGATTAAAAGAAACACTTCACTGGGTACTTTATTTTTGTAATTCTAAAGTGAAAAGTGATAATTTACACAGTGCAGTGTTTCCCACAGGTGAGAAATATGCAGAGGTGGAAAGTAACGAATTACATTTACTTGCGTTACTGTAATTGAGTAGTTTTTTTGTGTATTTCTACTTTTTAAAGTAGTTTTTTAAATCTGTAATTTTACTTTTACTTAAGTATGTTTAGTTTGAAGTATTGTAATTCGCTACATTTTAAATCATATTCGCTACTGAGTAAAAAAAAGATTTTTTAAATTAATATTAAAAAAAAAAAATTATATAAAAAAAAAAAAAAAAATTGGCGGGGAGGGAAGGAGGGGAGCGCGCGTGCGCGCCGGAAACTACTGATTGCTTGATGAGCGGAAGAACAAATGCAGTGCGCTAACTCAAGAAAGATGGAGACGGACAAGACAGACACACATGATGTAGACCCAGATGAAATGCTGTTGAATTTGAATTCTTCAGAAACAAACCCATGGCCATATTTACAAGACCAATTTGAATTTAAGTGCAAGAAAGGCAACAGCTTTATTATGCGGTGTAAACTTTGTTTGCCAAAGATGACTGAATTGGCAGCTTACAAAAGCTCAACATCAAACCTGCGCAAGCATGTTGAGGTAAGTTAAACATACTTCTTTTTTTTAACGTAATTATTGTTCTGTTGCATTGCATCAGTGCATGACATTGCTAATGTTGGTTAGCACTAGGGTTGGAAATTAACAGGAACTTAGGACAAAATTGTCAATGCACAATTAA
>JAQQZT010000014.1:7444668-7459059 GCA_030068275.1 Clarias platycephalus
TGGATTTTTACAACATTATTGTTGAAATACACAGTCCTGAAAAAGGGGCGTTTCTTTTTTTGCTGAGTATATATAAGCTGCATAACCTTTATAAGACTCTACTTTCATTTAAATGACCTCATAATGATGACAAAACTTTATGATTTTGTAAAATAATAATAGCAAACTTATTGAAAGCGAATGTCTGCTTTTACGCAAACGAATGGAAAATTAACAAATATCAGATTATGTAATTCATATGAAACATGAATATAGGCGCATCCACTGCTGCGGAGATGACAAGATGACGTGATTACCTTCATCACTACAACCGAAAACAAAGAAGCCACTAATTAATTAATTCATAAATTAATGTTTTTTCCTAAATGCATTCATAATCATTAGTCTACTTCTGCCGGAGCGCTCTGGCAAACTTTATGCGTGCAGTTGAGCACTGATTAGACTATGTAGGAAATGAAAGAGGAGGATCGCAATGCTAGCCCATACCTTATTTAAATTGGTCTTAAATGTGCATGTTTTTAAATTAACAAATATTGTAAGTAAACAATTTTTTTTTTAGACAAAAAAAAATTATTCTGGCTCCCACATTAATTGCACGGCTCTACGCCATTCGGGGCATCTGCGAGCTCGCGCACGCGGAGGGAGCGGATAGCGCTGGCCTCGAGTGTGTTACGACGCCCCCAACGGTGCGTGAGCGAGCAGTTCGAAAAGATGCTGTCGGCTGGCGTCACGTGGTTCGGAGGAAACACGTGATAGTCTTCAGCCCTCCCGGCTGAGTGGTAGTAGTAGCATGTTTTGTGATTGAGGTGGGGCTACTCCCGTCTCCGCGATTTGCGCAACTTTGTTTCAGTCATAGGGGATTGGCGGCTTTAGCGGGGTGGACGAAATGTGAGATCAGTGGTAGTACCCCAGAAAAACCACAAATGTATACTCGCTAAATAGGCGCTGCCTTTTGCAAAGTGAGAGTAAAATAAAAGTCAATAGTAGTACTGCAGAAATGCAACAAAACATAAATATAAAGCACTGCCTTTTGCGTAGTTGTGATCATGTGACGCTCGGCATCAAAACAAGAAGTGCATGCGTGATACATGATACTCGGTACTCGTAAACCAAGACTTGTTCGTTTTCCAAGTCAAAATTTATAAAAAATCTTTGCTCGTCTTGCGGAACACTCACAAACCGCGTTACTCGCAATCCGAGGTTGCACTGTAGTAACAATGCACAGATACAAACATAGATGGGCTATATAACAGTTCATTCTTTATACAAATAAAATTGTTAGCTGGTGAACTTGCTAGTTAGATTGTCTGTCTAAACAACATTTAACCAATTAATTCATTATTGTACAGTAAATGTCCATAGCTCTGGTTCTGATATTTCATGTTTGTTGTATAAAGTACCTAGGATGTAAAAAATTACCATTACTGTAATATTTCTTCGATACAGTATATAGTGACTTTTTTATGAATTAAGCTTTACTTACAATTAACTACTGCAATTGCAGCTGTTTTGCAAAATATCCCTTTGCGCCACCTAGCCTTCATTTCACAAATGACAAATGAAACACGACTAGTTTATTTTGGCCTCTGTCGTTTGGCTGCGGTGGTGAGACTAGTAAATGTATAACTAAAAAGTGTACAAATACAATGTGTTTTATATTTATATTATAAATGCTATACCTTTTACCTTAAAATTAGAAAGAAAACATTTGGAAAGTTTGAAACTTGATCACAATCTTTGACTCTGACCTGCAGAACACATTGATGAGCGCCGTATATGTAATGCTGTCAGTCCAGATAAAGATGTTGATGGATTCCATGTGGTCAATGTTGGTCGTCTGTGCTTGGACCAGTCTTCCATGTTGCCAGCCACACCATGGGGAGTATGGGAAATCATTAAGCGCACAGGTAAGGGGTATTTAATCTCACTAAATATTAAATAATTTAAAATCAGTCCCCCACACACACGTATGCATAAAATGTTTAAATACTTAAGGAAAAAGTTGTTTTAGTATTTTTTGTATTTCTGATAATTCTCTTTTTTTTTCAAAGGCATCCCTACTCTGGGGAAAAATGTAGTGGTAGCTGGTCGTTCTAAAAATGTGGGAATGCCAATCGCTATGCTTTTACACACAGATGGAAAGCACGAAAGACCAGGAGGTAATTTAGTCATTAGAGCTTTATAGTACTATTTTATATAACAGCACCGATTCTGTATTCATTTGTATAAAGGTATGTGTACTGTAATAACAGTTCATATATTTTAAACTGTGTTATTTTGCACAGATTTACACTGGTATATGTGGCAGGAGGGGGAGGGTTGATTTATTTATTTATTTTTATTTTTCTTGTGTAAAGCTTGCAAGATAATCACGGACACAGAGGTAGATCTGCGGTGCAAACAGTGCGGTGGTTTTATTGCGATGCAGATGCACGGTGGCAAAACACCATTAATAATGCGACGTAGTGGTGTCGTGTGCCAGGTCCTGAAGGAGACAGGGAAGAGTGGATCCGTGTTCGTACGGGCTAGTGGGGTTTGGCGGCTCGGTTGGGGTGGATGTGCGCTGAGTTGCGAAAGGTGAGCTGGTGGTGCGCCTCATCGGCGTGAACACAGACGGAGTTTCGTGCGAGTCCAAGTCTGTGGGAAGAGAAGAGTAGTGTGAATCAGTTGTGCACATTCTTTCCTACTCACCAGCATGCGCCGTCACGGTCCTTTTATATGGAGAGTATAGGGATTCGCTGCCGTTAACGGTGAGTGGCGGTGTCCCGCCCCCTTATTAACGGCTTCTGTGCTGTCTGCGGTACTGAACCGCTTCCTCCTGCCTTTTCCTGTGGATGAGATTAAAGCAGTTTTATTACAGAGCATACGGGCTATGAGCCCGTCGCCACACTTAGTATTTCTTTTCTGCAAGGTAAAATATGTGTTAAGGATTTTAAGCTCTCTTATTCCAGATGCTAATATTGTGATGGGCCAAACTTCCAGTATCCAGCAAAAGTAACTTTAATAGCCAAGATTGGATGAGGGGGTGTTTCACAGTGCATTTATTAAATTACTTAAATTCTTTTTTTTCATTAATTCTTAACAATTTATTTTTAAGATATTTTCACAGATATGTTTTTGTTTAGGCAGTTAATTGTTAAATTTTTTCTGTAATATGGTGAATTAACTGTTTTTACAGTTTGCATTGATGCTCTTGTGGTTCTTTAGGTGATGCTACAGTTACTATCTCTCACCGTTACACACCCAAGGAACAACTTCGCCAACACACAAAAATTGCTGACATCATTGTTGCAGCAGCAGGTACCAACTTTCTCTGCTTTCATAGAATTTACTTGGAATGGGAATGACCACCCGATACATTATTATTCGGATACATTCAATTTAATATTACAATTCTGTAAGTATCATGATTTTATCAGTATCCTGATGTGATATTAAATAACCTTGAACCTTTTTTTAAAAAAAATTAGTCGATACTCAAACGTTTTATACCTTAGCTTTATTCAACAGCTTCACAGCTGAATTAACAATAATGTAATTAAAAAACAACATTTAAATGATGCAAACAAACTTCAAATACAAGAGATTAACATTTAAATAAAATTAAACAAAAAAGCTCCACTTTTTCAGAGTAGCAAGTATCGTCATCTGCCATAACTGTTTTTAAACAAACTTGGCAAATAATTCACTTCTACCACACGGGATGCCAGTATGTGAGCGCCACCTGTAGGATTATAAAGAATGGTGACTTTTATTTCCCCTCCTCAAATGCTCACAACTCAACTTGACACTGAGCACACAGGCACATGTGGCTTCTAACACGTGCGATTTTCAAGACAAATTCACGCTTACAATGTTTTGAGGCTGGTGTAAGTGTGTGTAATGAGTGGGTTTTAAGACAAATTTGAGGCTTTAACGTACAATTAAAGTGCATTTCTGGTGCATCTGTCATAAATTATTATTTATTTTTTTATTATAATTTTGGAGTTACTGTGGCGATACATGAAACACCACACAAAAGAATCGTGATTCATAACTGAAGCAACTTTTTTTTCCCCCCTCCATCTCTAATATTTACTGTGATTTTCTACTCTAAATGTGTTCTAAATTCATAATATGCATTAAAGTTAATTAATAGCTGTAACATTGCAGGGTATTCTTGTGAGAAATAAAGTGAGCTTCATAGTGATGTTTAATGTAATGTACAGTTGGTTGTTTCACACACAGTTGTTCAAATTTTTCTGAAACACAAATTACTCAGATTTTGCTGTCTCTAATGCTCCTTGAAGGTATTCCCAACCTCATCACTGCAGATATGATAAAAGAAGGAGCAGCGGTCATTGATGTTGGCATCAACAGAATACAGGACCCTCTGACTGGAAAAAACAGACTTGTTGGTGATGTGGACTTTGAAGGTAAAGTTGGGAGAATGGGATTGAAAGAAATCAGTCCACATTTCAGCAACATGACTGTCTGTTAGCTCTAGAGCTATTTTCGCTTTCTTTTCAACGTTTCAGTTTAGTGAAACACTTGCCCATATTTAATGACCAAAGTAGTTTTTCTTTCATCATACAGTATACAGTATAAAGCTATTTTTAGCCATCATGCCCCAGTCTCTATTACCTTGGCACCTTACCTAAATCTCTTTATTCGATGCACCAAATTAGTCTGATTTATTTTTTGATTCATTTAATACATTTTTTAAAATGTATTTTAAAAATATATTTTTTTAAGTTTTATGATTGAGTGAACTTGATTTTTACTGTCTGAGTTTCAAAGCTAACAAGAATTTTTAACAATTAATTTGATGTACATTTTAAACTAACACAGCTTGCATGACAAATGGAACCATGAGCAACCAGACAAATTTGGCACATCAAATAAATTGGAGATCAGCCAAGGTAATAGAGACCAGGGGATGATGGCTAAAATTAGCTTGATATAAGATGATCTCTATAGCTCCTTCACTGGAGACCAAGCGTACTACCCTTCTTTTTCTTGTATAGCAATATGCATTGCAATCACTGTGATCACATATAATGAAATTAAGTTTAGCTAATTTCTGATTTTTTTTTTTTTTTTTTGTATATTTCTATATTTATTCAGAGCTTGTACCACCTCAGCAATAACATTAGGCTGAGGAATAGAGAATCATCTTCTATAGTGACAAAAAAAAAAAAAAAAGGCACACAAATTAAATAGAATGTAGGCCTCCAAGTGGCGCTGTGGTAAAGCACTCGTCCTATCATCCAGAGATTTTATTTTTATTGATTTATTTTTTAATCATCCGGAGATTGCGAGTTCGATTTCCAGGTGATGCTGTAACCTCTCGCAGCCGGAGGTCTAGAGAGAGCTGATTGGCCAAGCTCTCTGAGGGGAGGGATGAGAGGTACTTAGTGTTCCCACATTAATCACGGCTCTACAGCCAATCAGAGACGTCTGTGAGCTCACACAAGCGGAAGGAGAGGTTAGCACTGTCCTCCGAGTGTGTTACGCCGCCCCCAACGGTGTGCAATGAGCAGTTCAAAAAGATGCAGAAGGGACATGTGATAGTCTTCGGCCCTCCTGGCTGAGTGGTAGTAGAAGCTTAATGTGGGAGCCCCCTAGTGATGGCGAGGAATTGGACACAACTATATTAGGGAGAAAATCGGAGGGAAATCCAAAAAGAATTAAATAAATTGGAATGTAAACAGGTTTGGCTGGGGATCTGGGGTATTCTGGTTAGCTACTTACCTCAATCAGTTAATAGAACATAAAAATTCTGAGTTTTCTTTTGCAGAATTTGAGATCAGCAGGAGTTGTAGGTTTTGCTATGAAGTTGATAAAACCAATATGAACCAGTTTTAATTTCTGAGAAATTACATTTATTTGCACTGCAGGTCTCAGAAATGACATGCTTGTTTAGTAGACCATACAAAATGGTTTCTCCACATTTTCTTCTTTTTCAAAACAATGGCAAGCACTCAGGCATTGAATAACTTCACACTACTTCATGATTGCCCAAAGTCTGAATACTACTCACTGCAGGACTAGGTTCAAAGATGGGACGGTTGTAGACTTCATAATGGCTAGGGACCCTGGGCACACAGTCATCCGTGCCTGTATGTGCTTAGGATCACCCTAAAGTGAGTGATGTGATGTGTAACTCTAAGCAACGAAGATCACCATCTACAATAAATATTTCTCAAATTATTTGCATGAAACCAGGTAGTTTCAAATAGTTCCTTAATTTACTACAAGACAAACAGGAATTAACAGTTAGCTGATGTCATTCACCTTACATTTACATTGTGCTTTAAGGTCTCTGTCAGTAAATGCATCCTTATACAGCACCAAAAGCCTGTTGGTGAGGGGTTTAGACCTTTGAGCAGATTTATCTGGTGCAAAAAGTATATATTTTAAGAGTATCTATTCAGAAGTTTGTTAAGCCCTCTTTTTGGAATCTCCTACATCCTTCATTTAAAGGCTATAATGCTGATACTGAATCTTTCTTTCATTTAGGGGTACGAAAGAAGGCCAGCTACATCACACCGGTCCCAGGAGGTGTTGGACCCATGACTGTTGCGATGTTAATGAAGAATACCATTAAAGCAGCTAAAAATCTCCTTTTAACTCCTCCAGAGCGGGTGCGTATGGTCGCATCCTCCTAATTCCCCTGTTTACCATTCAACATCCCACTTTTGGGAGCAGATGGCAATGCAGTAGCTCCAAGGCCTATTTTTGGGTACATTGCTCAGTTCGTAAATTACAACCCAAGTCAAGTCAGTTATATGGCATGAACTATTTAAACGTGCTAAAGGCCTAGTGAAGTAAAAGTGTTACCATCATGTCTCCTTCAGACACACAATTTGAAACAATGTTACGAGAGACTTGATAAATCACCTGAACTGGAGGTCTTAAATCTGGTTAAACACTAAACATTGTTTAGAAGTTAAAACCTTTAGACAATGTTCCATTATAGTACTTGCCCAGAACAGCTGACGTGTTTTGCTATTCTCTTTACAGTCATATATAGACACAGAGTACTGTGCAAAGTTTTGCATATTTTGTTTCCAAAGGGACAAACTTTCTTGTATTTTTAATAAAGTCTTGAGGAAAAGTTTTTATTTAATCAATGTCACTTAATATTTAGAAATGAGGAGTGGCTCAATACTTTTGCACAGTACTCCCCAACTCCCCCGCACCTCCCTCCACACAAATATTTTGTAAACGATGCCAACTGCAATGCAAAATAAAAAATATTTATTTATTTTCTATATATGTGCATTTATGTTTGCAGTGCAGAACTATGATTTATTGTTTTTCGTAGTAATTAAAATGCTTGTTTTTTAACATTAATTTGTCTAGTCAAGAATCTGCTTGAATATGCTGATAGTGGAGAAAGTGAAAAAGAGACTTGATTACTATTTGCTCTATGAGTGGGGATGATGATCACACACAGCATGTAAGAACTGTATATGAGAGATGGAGTTTGGTTTAGCACTGCAGGTGCGTTTGTACTGTATTGTGCAAATCAAATAAAGCTGGACTTAAGCAGCACGATGTTCTTCTTTATTTCTGTGTAATGTAATAACATAGAAGTTTATTTAATAAGACCAATGAATTTCACTTTGCAAGAAAGTTGCTAATGTTTTTTTAAATATTCAAAATGTTTTTGCAGCATTCGTATATACACTGTCCTGTCCAAAAAGTCACTACTATGGTGATAAATGTTATAAATGTTTCATCTGGCAACAAGTTATTTAACCCCAACTGATGCAGACTGATGCAACTGATTCTTATTTCTTAAACAACCATATCTGAAGACATCCATTTTTGAGGAAAAAAGGTGAATGGGAAAAAAATAAGAATGTTAGTGATCGGAATTAAGTTAAATATTAGGTGAAATCAGACTGTAAAAAACAACAGCAGAACTTGCAGATATATTTATTAGTGAAAGTAAGAGCATTTCTTCACAGTGCATGAACAATGGATTGGGACTAAACCGCTGTGTAGCCTTAAGAAAAACACACATCAGTCAGACTAATTGGGGGCAAAGGGGCTTAAATTTACTAGAGAGCATGAAGAATCGAGTGTGGAGCATTAGAAAAATGTCATGTGGTCTGATGTATCCAGATTTACCCTCACTCTAAAAAATAAAACTGCTGTACTAAATTTTTTTGGTGAAACATTTTTACACTTAAAATATTGAGTAAATAAAAAAAAGTTGCAAAATAACAAATATACTTAATGAATTGAGTAAAAGTTAGTAAAAAATGAGTAGACCTGAGTAACTACATTTAGTACAATAATGTACAAAATTTGGTAAATGTAATAATCACCAGAAAATGCTATGGTACCTTAAGTGAAAATGAGTAAAATAATCGGGTAGATATAACTGAACTACATGGTAGAAGAAACTGAAAACTACACTACTATTTAACAAACAAATGTGCTACATTTGTTAAATATTTTAACTGAATTTAATTCATACTGCTCTATCACAGATTACATTTACTTAAATGTTTTAAATATATTTACCCTTTACTCGAGTAATATTTTAATTCAGGGCAATATATCTAATGACACCAAATTATAAACAAATACAAAATACACACATTACCATTTTAATTAAACATTTATTTGCCAGATTTGACAAGTCATGAAGTCCAAACTCAACCTGCAACTGAAATGTTACAAGATCATAAAAACAATGAGCGGAAATGATCTTTATTAGTAAACAGTCTCTCAAACAATACATCTGCCACAGACATTATACAGGTAATATGTGAAAAGTAGTAGAAATGGGCTGCAAGTGTTGCATCCCTAGTAGCAAGCAACTCCTGAACCAGAGACAACATGAGAACTGTCTCATCTGGTCTAAGAAAAAAAGAAGAACTGGACCACTGCTCATTAGTCCAAAATAAATTTCAAAAGAAAATAAACATTTTCCATGATCTTCCAATTTTTGAGATGCACGGTACATAGCCACATTACTAAAGATCTGCATCAGGACCATTATGGCCTGATTATTATTATCTAGAAAAAGTTGAAGTCCTATTTTTTAAACAAAGCTATGCAGCATTATACTGCTAATTAAACTGGCTGCCTCTAATGCAGTAAAACATAACTGGTGCTGTATTGTACTCAGAGCTGTACTCTCTGCAGTGTTACTGCTGCTGGACGCACATTCTGTTCTCCCGCGACATGCTCCGTGCTTAAACAGTGCCAGGGCCCGGACACTAGGGCTGCATGATTAATTGAAAAAAAAAAAATCACGATCGTGATTCATACATACAGTACATGCGATATCATTTCTGTATGGCGGCGATTCACTTGCATGTATTTCCCTGCATTCAGATCACGCATCATTCACAAGTTCACTTATTTACTTGACAATAATCCTGGATTGCTGTATCAGTCAAGGTCACTGGTTGAACTCAAACAGTGTAACACAAACCACTATTAAATTACCAATCAGGGAAGAGATTAGCAAATGATTTAGTTATACAACTCAGTCACTTCTCATCTCTCTTCCTCATTTACGGCATTCCACTGTCACTCATTTGACATGTAATAAGGAGGTGGAGCTAAACAAGATAACCAGTAATCAGGAGTTGGGGTAGTATGCTGGTATTTTCATGCCAAAAACTGTTTTGCACCCTTTTGTTTTTGTTCGCTTAAACGCTCACTTACTCCATCAAAACCACACTTGCGTTGTGCTCAAATTGTATTTCCTGTGCATGCTCAATATCACAACATTCTGCTCGCTGAATTCCAGCCAATCATAAGCTTTAAAAAACATTCAGACGACCTGTTTCCGACTCCCTTTGATGGTTATTTCTCCGCTCAATGCATACAGTATGTGTCAAACAGTTACACCCCTGTCTCTCCTATGCAGTTTGACTCGCTGTGAGATGTGGCGAGGTCACTGCGTGAAACCGCGTAAGTGAGTTACGGGTGTTACATTTTCTTCAGTTGTTGTGTTATTTTTTATCAGCATATGTTAAATGTCTCTCACACACACATGCTAAAAACTAAAATACATACTACTGTCTGATCAGAGACAGGCACGTGCAGTTCTAATTGGGCTCTAACTTAAAGTATTAGATAATTTAAATATATATATATATTATCTGCGAGACTCTGAGAACAGAGCGAAAGCTACAGAGGAGAATAATGGAAGTGTGTTTAGATTGAGCAATAAACCCTTTGACAACAATAAATTCTACACTGTAAATTATGATTTAATAACAAATTATCTAACACTGTTACATTTACCTTATATTTATTATTTTATTAATTATAAAATAATAATAATAATATAAACTAACACACTGATGAAGTTATGTAGTTGTCTGAGTGTACAAATTTCACAAGTGCTATTTATTAGTTATTTTTTATGTATTATTGTTATTATATTTATGTTTAACAACTTTTCACTTTATTTAAATTAAAATAGAGAAAGGTGACTTTTATTTTAATACAAGAGAGTTGTGCAGACAACACTTTCTTTTTCATAAGTGCAATCAATGTTTTTTGTTGGAAGAAAAAAACAAAGAGAGAGAATCATGTGAGAGAATCATGATCTCAATTCCCATGGAGAAAAATCGTGTTTCACATTTTGTCAAGAATCGTGCATAATATGAAGTAAAAATAAAACAAAATAACCTGCAATTTACCAAAGTAAGACGAGAGAGAAGAGGAGGGGGGCTACTATGAAGGATGACTTTCATACACACACATGCACACACTAATGGAATCACTGCTCTGTCGGCAAGCTTCTTTAACAAGGAAACTCTTGGAGGAACCATTTACTAGAACCTACTTTTAAGGATTTTGCAGAAACGTGACGCTGCATTGTCGTTAAACACATTAATCTCCTACAGCCTTTTTAACTTTTTTCTTCACGGGGGCCATTGTCGAAGTACAGTTACTAAAGAACAGTCACTACACTTGAACACAAAATTAAACACAAAATAAACACAAAATTAAAATGCATGCACGCACACGTGATCACAATGTTATAATAAACACGCGCACGATGTTGACTATACAAGTGACGCATGTGTCCTCGAGGCTGAGCATGGGAGACGATAACCTTATTTCATTTGCGAACACAAAGCAGCGTCTGTGAAATGAAGCTGGAAACTTAATCAAGCCTGGGACAGGAAATCCGCTGTGCCTAGAATTAAACCTGGACACAATGGTGTAAATAGGCAATCCCATAAACAAAGAAGACAGTATTAACGCTTCACCCCAAATTAGGGGGGAAACCACCCAGTCACACGGTTGATACCCTCATTGACCCCAGGACACGGGATGTCCCGTGTTTTCTCCACATGGCTCAATGAGCAAAGAGGCATACGGCATAGACCTTATTTCAGACAATCCTTAAAGTGATTGAACTTAAAGAAGTTCCAGAGCGCTGCCATCGGTAACCAAACAACCGTAGGGCTTCCCCGAAAGATGTCATCTCAACAACAGCGCATCAGTTTGCTTCATAACTAAACCGTAAGATTAAACCCAAGACTCTGCTCTTGTGACTTTCTTTGGTCTAGTAAACAGTACTAGGAGAACTAACTCCATTAACTTTCATCCTCCAAACTGTGTGTATGTGTTTAAGTACCGTAGTTTCATGTATCGTAGAGCTCTGACCCAGAGCTAAAACCCTACAAGAATATTGATTTGGAATGATTGATGATTGTAATTCTTAAGCCTAATCAATATAATTACTCCATTTTTAAATATTTTGATTGAAATGGTATACAAATATTAGGTGCATGTTAAAAATATAATTAATTTAGCCAAATGCTAATTTCTATTTGTGAAATTAACTTGAATTGTAATGTAAATTTAAGACAAAATGAATGGTTGTTTTTAGGCATTTATTTTGATATGTCCAACTTAAACAATTACATATGTGATTTTCAGAAACCTTTTAATTATGGTGAAATTAATTTTTTAGAGTGCTGTTCCAGAGTGATGGATGCATCAAGGTAAGAATAGAGGCGGATAAAGTGATGCACCCATCATTACTAGTGCCTACCGTATAAGCCTGTAGAGGCAGTGTTAAGATCTGGGATTGTTTCTGTTGGTCAGGTCTAAGTTCAGCAACATTATGTGCCTAAAACATTAGGTCATCTGATGACCTGAATATTCTGAAGGACCAGATTAATGGATTATTTCCCCCCCTTTCCCCCTTATGGCATGGTCATATTACAACATGACAATGCCAGGGTTCATTGGGCTTAAATTGTGGAAGAGTGGTTCAGGGAGCATGAGACATACTTTTCACACATAGACTGGCCAGGACAGCATCCAAGAGCACCTTATTGAGAATCTTTGAGATGTGCTAGAGAAAATTTTACACAGCGGTCCAGCAATACAAGAACATAGTGAGAAATTACGATGGCTCTGGTGCCATAATCAAAGCCAAAGAAGATCCAACAAAATATTAGACTTTTTTTTGGACAGGCTGTGTAGATTTTGTTTTATGTTTTACAGTACTGTGCAAGAAACAGACACAGTAAAATAATAAAATACAAAAAAATAACTAAGTAAAATCAGTATTTGATGTTACAGGCCAGTCATCAGCTCATCACTCATCTTGGGTACACTTTGTTCAGTTTTATAAAGAATTTGGCTCACAGGTTTTACTGGGGACCTTTCGAGAATCTGCAAGAGTTTCTGCAAGACTAGTTTCATCTTTACAAGTAAAACCTCATAACCAGCATCACATTGCTTATTTTACTGATATGATTGTAAAATGAAGTGTATTGGCTAATACTGTTTCTTTGGTTAAAGGAAATAACTACAACATAGTAGGCTTATTATAAAAATACAGTTTTGGACAGAAAGTTCGACTTCAGGTTTCAGTTAAAAATTTATTGAGTATTTATTAAATGTAGTATTTTATTAGTATGTGAATTAGCATGTGACTATTGTTATCAACCATAGTGGACACTTTTGGTAATAATTCTGTTGGGAAAATGCGATCGAATTAATCAAAAGACACATATCACAACATCTAGAAACTGTCAATAGCTAATAGTGCATCTTGAAAAATTAGAATATCCAGAAAACAAATTGTAATTCAACTTTAAAAGTGACAAATATACTGTACGTCAAAAAGGGTCAAACACAAGCTTGGATTTATTTTTCTACATTCTTGAACACTCACTCATCGTCTTTACCACTTTATCCTATATTTAGGGTCGCGGGGGGCCTGGAGCCTATCCAAGGAGACTAATGGACAGGGAGCCAATCTACAGTATCTCAGAGCACACACACACACACACTCATTCACAGACTATGGGCAATTTGGGAACGCCAATTAGCCTAATCTGCAGGTCCTTGGACTGTGGGAAGAAACCAGAGCAGCCTGAGGTAACCCAACAAGCATGGGGAGAACATGCAAACTCCATACACACAGAGACGGGAATTGAACCTGGCTGGGAGTTGAACCCGGACTCTAGAGGTGCAAGGTGATGGCGCTAACCACTATGCCACCGACCGCACACAATATAAACACTGTTTTATCTGAAAAATAAACAAGAAATCTCTCTAATGAGACTCGATTGAGCGACACACCACCGGAATCACTGCTATAAAGTAAAAATAAAACAAATTAACCTGCACTTTACCTTTGAAAAGAATCGCGACAGAGCAGTGTTTTTGTGTAGAGCAGTGAGGAAGAGTGTGTGTGTGTGTGTCTGTGAAGGCGAAAGTAGGAGGTGTCTATGTGTGTGCGTGTGGCACGGTGTCCAATGACGTGAGCGCACACAGACACAAAGAGCAGGCTGATATATAGAGAGAAAATGGATCTTTAACCTCTCTAATAAGACTTTTGCTTTACACGTGCGCTGTACACACACGTATACAGACACAAGATATAGTATGCTTTACGCACACACACGTGGTCACAGTGCAGGTCTGGACTGACCATAGGGCATACCAGGCAATGCCCGCCGGGCCGACGCACATTTTTGGGCTGGGGCTGTCAGTCATAATTTTATATTTTTTAAAAGGTTTATTAGGCCAATTTATTTATTACCGCAACGGTAGAGCATCTGAGACACGAATCGCGGCCCATTGGTTGGCTGTCTTAAAGAACATTGAGCTAGTCCAATGAAATCTCAGGCATGCCCTGCCTCCCTCCTGGCCAGCCCTCACCTCATCAGCTGTGGGAGAAAAGACGCAAAAGCCTACAAGTGGAATCAGCAAAATGTGCGAAAATCACAGAAATGTTTGCCACCACCACATGTTCGTCAACGTTAGTTACACAGATGAAGAAGGAGTAGCTTTTAAAATTAATTTGGAGGAGGTGAGAGACGTGACCCAGCAGGGACAGATTGAGGAAGGCTTCAGAATAGCTACGAGTCCGGTAAGAAGTAGCCGAAATGTTGGCAG
>JAQQZT010000014.1:7565456-7579031 GCA_030068275.1 Clarias platycephalus
GAGCCTGGCCGGGGAATCGAACCCGGACCCTGGAGGTGCAAGGCGACAGTGCTAACCACTACACCACCGTGCCGCCACGTAAAAAGAATTGGACAGACTAAATTTTTTTTTTTTTTTTAAATAAATAAATAAATAAATTTTTAAAAGAATGGAGTATTTCGAGGGGTCGGAGGACCGTGAGCTCTCCTACAGCGCTGGCCAGGAGCCAAACACAGAGCAGTGTGCTTTCGAGGATGATGACGTGCTCGATATTGGCCTAGAAATGCATGGCTTACAAAACAACTAAACTGACTATGCAACATAGCCATACATTAAACACACATGGTATTGAAAGACAGAAATAAAATTTAAAAATCTTACATCAGGTAGCCGTGGGATCTGGATAAGCCTTTTGAAGTACATCATGTCTCTTGCTTTATTAAAAAAAGTCTTGAGGCTGAAAAGAAGTGCACAAATAAGCATTCAAATACATTTAAGTGTGCTGAATTTAAAAAGATCCCTTTATGTGTACAAGTTTAGATTTCTATTCCAGAACATTCAGGATATAAAGGGACAATGAAAAAAACCGTGAAATATTCCCTTCTCAAAAGTCCGCCAAATAGAATCTGAAATGTAATTTTCTGAGAATTATGTTTAAATCATATATAAAACCCGAATTCCAAGAAAGTTGGGACATTTACACCTGAGCCAATACACTTGACACAGGAGCCAATACAGTGGACTTGGCTTACGAGTAATAACCTTGGTCTGCGACCATTTTGCAAGGCGAGCAAAATGTTAAAATACATTTTAACTCGATAAACGAGAAAGGTCTTAACATACAAGTAGTACGCATGCGTTTTCTCTGTTGAGCATCACATGATCACAACTGAGCCAATGGTTCTCTATCTGACAAAAAAAGGTTAAAAAGGCTGTAGCAGTGTGGAAGATGAATCTTTTTAACGATAATGCAATGTCACATTTCCGCAAAATCCTCAAAAGGAGGCGAGAGCAAGTGGCATTAGAGAGGTTCTTGTTAAAGAAGTTTGCAGACTTTAGTAAGCAGTATTTCCGTTAGTGTGTGTGCATCTGTGTGTGTGTCTGAAAGTCCCTCCTCTCCTTGCTCATCTTAATTCAGCCACAATTCTTTGTGTGCAGGTTCATTTGTTTTATTTTTACTTTATATTTCTTATTTCTTATTTTATATGGTTATTTATGGAATGAATTATTGGAGTTTCCATTATGTCTTATGGGGGAAATTCACTGTGATACTGTGAAAGTGCTTTGATAAACTGTACAAGCTTCCGGAACTAATTATGCTCGCAATCCAAGGTTTAACTGTATTTTATTCACAACATAACATACATTTACATTACATTTACTGTACATTTAGGCATTTGGCAGAGGCTTTGAAGTTTCTGTCACTGGATAGATACTTACACTAGGTTACTAACTAAGTGCAGTCAAACCCAGTTGGGAAGGGGTTTTTTTTTTCTGTGGGCGGGGGGGGGGATTAGTCCAAGTATTGAAGAAACTGATACGTCTTGAGTTGTCGTTTAAAGATTGTCAAAGACTCCGCTGTACAGGTATCTAGAGGAAGTTCATTCCACTACCTAGGTGCCAGAACAGAAAAGAGTCTGGATGAATGTCCTTCCTCGATCCCTGAGAGATGGTGGGATGAGTCGAGCAATGCTGGAGAATCGGAGGGAACGTGGTGCAATGCGTGGTGTGATTAGAGCAGAGAGGTAAGTAGGTGCTGGGCCATTTTTAACTTTGTAGGCAAGCATCAGGGTTTCGGATTTGATGCGGGCAGCTACAGGAAGCCAGTGCAGGGAATGGAGAAGTGGGGTGGTGTGGGAGTACTTGGGAAAGCGAAGACATGCCGCTGCATTCTGGATCAGCTGCAGACGACGAATGGTGGACAAAGGCAGACCTGCCTTTATGTTGTGTGTTACAGTACATAACATAAATATTTTAATTGAGGAATTTCACAATTTTATGCACAAAATTAGCTCATTTCAAATTTGATGCCTGCTACAGGTCTCAAAATGGTTGGGACAGGGGTATGTTTCCCAACTGTTTTTTTTTTGTTTTTTTTTTTTAAACATTGAGGTTATGAGTTGCTGGTGTTTTGGTGCTAGAATTTGGTCCCATTCTTGCCTGATATAGGTTTCCAGCTGCTGAAGAGTTTGTGGTCGCCTTCAAAGTATTTTTCATTTAATGATGCGCCAAACATTTTCTATAGGTGAAAGATCTGGACTGCAGGCAGGTAAGTTCAGCACCCAGACTCTTCTACTACGAAGGTGATGCTGTCATAATAGCTGCTGTTTGTGGCTTTGCATTGTCCTGCTGAAATAGGCTTGGAGCATACATGTTGCTCTCAGCATTCACAGTGTCTTCCAAAACTTGCAAGCTCCCCAATACCATATGTACTTGTACGATCAGAGATGCTGGCTTTTGAACTAAACGATAACACGCAGGAAGATCTCCCATCACTTTAGCCCAGAGGGCACGTCATCGGTGATTTCCAGTAAGAATGTCAAATTTGGACTCGTCTGACCATAGAAAATTTCTACTTTTCTACTTTCTATAGTCCATTTTAAATGAGCCTTGGCCCACAGGACACAGCGGCTCTTCTGGACCATGTTCACATATTGCTTCCTTTTTCCATGATAGAGCTTTAGTTGGCATCTGCAGAGGGCGCAGGGTATTGTGTTTACCGACAGTGATTTCTGGAGGCGTTCTTGGGCATATTTTGTAATGACACGATCATGCCGATGATTGATGCAGTGTCGTCTTAGGGCACAAAGACCACGGGCATCCGACAAAGGTCTTTGGCCTTTTCCCAGAGAATTATCCAGTTTCTCTGAATCTTTTGATGATGTTTTGCACTGGAAATTATGAGATTTGCATCAAACACAAGGCTTTGCCTCTCTAAGACATCTCTTTTATAGCTATTCATGTTACAGACCTGTTGTCAATTAACTTAATTACAATAAAACCTTGGGTCCACAAGACGAGTAAAGATTTTTAATACATTTTGACTTGGAAAACGAGCAAGTCTTGGTTTTATGAGTACCGAGTATCATGTATCATGCATGCGCTTCTTGTTTTACGCCGAGCATCACGTGATCACAACTGAGCGAACGGTTTTTCTCTCTCTTGCACTGCGGAATTGTATGTAATCGTCTCCCCTGCTGGCTCTTAGAGAGAGAGTGTGTGAATCGACACAGTGTCACACACATAACGCACACAATCCGCAGCGCAAGAGAGAAAAAAAAAAAACACACAGTGCGCCTGCGCTCATAAACGGAAACACTTATCTGTCTGGATTTATTTTTACTTTTTTTAACGTAAAGTGCAGGTTAATTTGTTTTATTTTTGCTCTGTTTTGTGTTGTTTATTTTTAGAAGAATGAGGGGGGGGGGAAAGGATTTGAATCCAAAAAAAAAAAAAAAACTTGAAAGGGTTTAAAAACATTCTGTCTGCACTCTCATGTATGTATATATGAGGGCTGTACAAAAAATAATGCAAACACCTTTTCCTTCCACACGTTTCCCTTCCAGTCACCTTTCCACAAATATGCTTTTATCCTGCACTTTGCAAACAGCTGACTCTTTCAGCAGTGACCTTCTGTGGCCTATCCTCCGTGTGGAGGGTGGTGGTAATTACCTTCTAGCCAACCGTCAAGTAAACAGTCTTCCCCATGCATGTACTGACCTAGACTAGAAGATGCATGTGACTTTTTTTGGCTGGGTAGTGTATTTCTCCCCCCCCTGATTTTCCCTAATTTAGTCGTGTCCAATTCCTCCCCATCACTAAAGGGCTCCCACATTAAGGCTACTACTACCACTCAGTCGGGAGGGCCGAAGACTATCATGTGTTTCCAGCGAACCACCTGATGCCAGCACACTAATGCAGCGCTATCCGCTCCTTCCGCTTGTGTGAGCTCACAGACGCCCCTGATTGGCTGTAGAGTCGTATATTAACGTGAGAGCACAAGGTACCTCTCATCCGTCCCCTCTGCGAGAGTTTGGCCAATCAGCTCTCTCTAGGCCTCCTGCTGCGAGAGGTTACAGCATCACTCGGGAATCAAATTCTCGATCTCCGGATGATAGAACTTTACCACTGCGCCATGCGGAGGCCCATAGAGTATTTTTCTGTCTCTATTATAAGCCAACTCTTTTCTCTAAATATACTATCTCTGAGTAGAATTATTCATGAACATAGTATTATATCCACTGCTATGTCAAAGAAATTAACTATATGTTTCAGCTATTCCAGATGGCACCAAATTAATAAAAAAAGAGGATGTGTAATGTGTAAAGGTCATTAGGCACTGGGTATTGAGTAACTTACTACTACTTAATTCTGACAAGGCAGAAATATTTATACTAAACTACAGCCAGCTAGGAGTAAGCTTTCTAATGTTGTGGCAGAACATATACATTGTGGCAGAACCTATACAGAACATAATGGTCCTGACCTCAACAATTAAATTATAAAAAAGTCCCAAAATTTAGTAATTAAATTATTGAAGTCCAGCTTAATATTTGTAAATGCATCTGCATCTACCTTTCCACAATACCACAATGGATTTTACAGTAATCAATCAAGATTCTGGCAGATTCAAGGCGGTCAAAGTATCAAAGGAAACTCATAAAGAAAGCTAAGCATTCAATGATGTCCATGGAGTCTGGACATCACACTACAATTGACATCACTGTAATTTCTAAACTAATATTTTTGATAAATCAGTTAAATTAAAAACACAAATCTATTCTTCAATCAAATCTTCACTATACCATTTCAAATCCATTGTGGTAGTAAACAGATAAAATAAAGGAGGGTAACTGTCCTAATTTTTATGGATCAAACTGTACAACAGTATACATATTATTTCAATTATAGCACTTTACAGGATAACAGTTTAAGGTTGCCACATTCTGCAACCTTGCTACTTGCCTGTGGAATTGATCATGGAAGCGTTCACGATGGCCCTGAAGTGTATCAGCAGGTAAACCTATGGTTTAAAACGTGTATAGTGACATTTTTACTATCTAAAGAATAACATCCAGTAGAGGGCATTTTTTTACAAACCAATAAATGAATAACTTTATGTAAAACTCAAGAAGGGGGACAAAAGACTCACAGGCATGTAACTTGAATAGCAGCTTGACAGTATAGTGATACAAGTGACTACAATCCTGGATGACCTGAATAAGCGGTGCTAGTTTACACTGTCCTGTTGTCAATGTTGAGATGGCAATGGAGGTATTGAGCTGTCGTAGGACTATGAAAGAACAGAAAACACAAAAAATACAACACCATTAGCCATTCAACAAAAAATAGATTCATAAAAGACACAAGACTCCATATACAGGTAGTCCCTGACTTACGAACATTCGAGTTATGTTGATATGAACGGAACGCAGTACTCACGTGTAATGTATAAAAAATAGACAGTGCAGTGCACCACATACCAATATTTACAATTGTATACAATATTTTCAGTGTTTAAGTGAATGTGTAAGATGTTAGTGAGAAATGAGTCGGCCTCGCCGGTTTTAATGAATCAGTCCGGGAGCACAATTATAGAAAATGGCTGTCCTGTAAAGCTTGTCCTGATGGTGAATAATTCTAATTTCGAAAAATCCTTAACAAAGCAGAGTTCACAGTCCAATACAGTGGAAAACAGCTTTGAGACAAAATGGCGTCTGGGATTCCCCTTATGATTTAAAGGCCTAGAGACAACACTGTTCCATTTGTGAGATTCATTTCCTTAGGCGGCGTATACAGGTTTTGGCCACATGATGACAGTGTGGAGAAAGGGGACAGATTTAGTCAAGTGTATGCTTTACATTGTACATTTGTGTCAAAGGCTCACTTTGTCGGACTTTAGAATAAATCGGAACTCGTTTGTAATCAGGAGCAACCTGTATTTAAATTTCTTAGAACAAACTATTTTAAGCAGGGCTGCGACGCCACATTGACAATATTGACTACGGTCATTAGGTCGACTTCTTGCATTGCAATGTTTACTTTCAATTTATTTTTGTGGGGTGATTCTCCCCCAATTTTCTCCCTAATTTAGCCATGTTCAATTCCTCTCCGTCACACATTGCACATTGCGTGAGCTCACTCACACTCAGCTCTCTCTAGACCTCCGACTACGAGAGGTTACAGCATCTTCCGGAAATTGAACTAGCGATCTCCGGATAATACGGCAAGCACTTAACTACTGTGCCACTCGAAGGCCGGTTTACTTTCAATTTCAAAATATGAGATAAAAAAAAATCTAAATTTGTTTAATCTGATGTCGAAATTCTTTAGAACACTTCTAATAAAATTGTGTTCAGTGCACTATGTCAAAGTGAAGCAGCGTAAGTATTAGTAGTATTATTTAGAGTTGCTTCCTGCATAGATTAAATGTTAACATAAATTATAAATGTATGAGTCTTTCTGAGAGGAATGCAGTTGATATTGTTCATAGATGTATATGGAAAAATGGCAGATTTTATTTTGTTGGTTTTTTTTTGGTGGGCTGTCTAATGAGACAAAGCTACGTGCAAGTTTTTTTTTTCCTACTCATTCTTGACACATTTATTATGTGGGAAAAGGTCGCCTTCAAACCAAGTAAAGCAAATATTTTTTTAAGAAAATTCTTAAATAAAAAAGTTAAATATTAAATATTAAACATCAAAATTATGGTTATTAGTTACTAGTTGCCAGCAAGTTAATTAAATGATTCACAAAAAAATTATTACTAGACTAACCATGAAAAATAATAATTTAATAAATAGACCAAAAAAAAAGGTTTAGCCTGTAAAATTCTACTGACTACTACTACTACTACTAACAATAAGAAGAAGAAGAAGTAAAACATTATTCATCATTGTCATCATTAGTTGCAGCCCTAATTTTAAGTGTCCAACATTTTAAGAAATCTCTATTTGAAAGCAATTGATTTGATTAACTATTTTGCTATTGCGAAACTATGGCACAGCACACTCACTGTCCTACTCAACTGCCAACAATATGAACTGCTGCCAGATTGGGATAGGTTAAAAATACTCCATGCTGTCCGATATGACCTCAAATCTATGTCACAATTAACTCAACACTAATTTAAATGGTTAATTAACATTTAAATTATTATTAAACGTTTACATTTATTTAACTATTAAAGCTGTGATTTTTCACACATACACACACACAATTAAAAAATAAATAATTGACATGGGCAAGATTACATCAAATACAATGTTGGTTTTGATTAATTTTGCATTAATTGGGCAGCACTACTCCATGGTCACCAAACATTGCTTTATTAAAAATTTATTTCAGTCCAGAGTTGCATTAAGGTCTCTCCAAGCTTTTGTATTGATAATTAGAGAGTTGGACCACATCCGAAAGATTCTCAATGAGTTTAAGGTCTGGAGACATCATAAAATATGCAGTACCATCAGGAAAGAAAAAATCCACTGCTAGAAAGACCTGGTCATTCATTCATATTCATTCATATTCAGCTGACCTCGTTTTTTCTAGACACATAATGCTGCCGAACCTATACCTGACCAACTGAAGCAACCCCAGATCATAACACTGCCACCACTGGCTTGCACAATAGGCACTACTATAGGTATGATGATTTCTTTGATGATTATGATGATTAGGCATTTCATCTGCCTCTCTTCTCACCCCAATGTGCCCATCACTCTGAAACAAGGTAAATCTGGACTCATTCGACCACATTATTTTTTCTCAATGCTCCACAGTCCATTCTTTATGCTCCCTAGCAAATTGAAGCCTTTTTCCTCCCAATTAGCCTTATGGGTTTTCTTAATTAGGATTTTTAATAATGAGTTGTAATAATGCGGTTAATAGTTCTTAACCCAATTCTAGTAGTTTCAGCAATCTCTTCAGCGTTCTTCTTTTCTTGACACCGGCCAATAATTTAACCTTTCTGAAACAGGGGAAGACCTTTACCAATATCACAGGATATGTCTTCTGACCTGGTTGTTTAAGAGTTGAGAAGCTAGGGTCAGTTACTGTTAAATAACTTTTTGCCACGTAAATCATATTACACTGCGGTAATTATCCAATGAAAGGCTCTTAACTATTTGCTTCATTAAATACAGCAGGTGACTTTTTTGGCAAGGCAATTTATCTGTACATCAAAATTTTGTTGAGGCTAGGGAAAAGAGGAAACAATAGGCTATATTTACACTTTTCATGGTTGTGTAACTATCCAAGACATATTCCAGAGATAATGAACAATTGTTTGTCATAATGTGTATAGGACATCTGACACTATATAGGTATTAAATTAATTTGCTAGCAATACATTACATTAATTTGAACATACATTTAAATATTAATACATTTTCAGGATAAACAGTTTACTTAGTCAAATAGCTACACTTAAAAGATATTAAGGTGTAGAAAAGAATTTGAATCAAGATGTGTTTGTTTTTATAACTTAAGGTAGATGTATGGCAATTGTGATATAATCAGTGTTTTGAAAGCAACTGACAAGGGACTGACAATCAAAAAGACAGGCCCACTCACCCGCCTCAGCAAGACGAAGCTCTGTATCCATGTAATCAAACACCTCAACAGTCAGCTGGAAACTGAGCAAAGGAAATATATGGTGTCAGTGGTGTCATAAGTCAACCATACCCTTTGAAGGCACCTCATTTAGGGCTGTATTCAAAACTGGAAACATTTTCCCTGCTCATAATAGATTTATTTTACTTTTACAAGGAACATTGTGTGTATTGTGGTATCAATAAACTCTGACTCACTCAAATCATATGAAAATGCTCGAACATAGCATCCCAAGTTGTTTGTATTGTGAGTTTACTTTATTGGTAGTCCAGCTGATCAAACCAATTTATGTCAACAGTTCTTTGTGTTTCAATATTCACTCATTCACTCACTCACTCACTCACTCACTCACTCACTCATCGTCTATACTGCTTTATCCTGTACTCAGGGTCGCGGGGGGCCTGGAGCCTATCCCAGGAGGCTTAGGGCATGAGGCAGCGTACACCCTGGACGGGGTGCCAATCCATCGCAATGTTTCAGTATTTAAACACATTTAAATAGTCACTGGCCCAGTCAATTACTTTTACATTACTTTACTAAATAAAATTAGTAGAGATTAATTTGTTTTCATTTTTAACTTTTAATATTTTTTAACGGATAGATCTTACATAGCCTTCTGGCAGGCACTACATAGACCCTACATAGACCCTGTACAGTAAGACTTACGAACATTTGAATTACAAATTTCTGCGAATACAGTACAAACAGACCACAGTTCCAGCAATTCCTAAAAGTAGCTCACGTGTATTATACAAAAATAGACACTGTATAATACTATTGTCTACTTAATCGTTGTTCAAAATATCCCTCCCCCTTTTTTTTTGTCTGTACCCACTGAATATTACATTATAATTTTTACATGTTTTGTTTTGTGTTTATTTGTTAAAGGGTAAAGGTGACTGTTGGACAAATTGACTACTAGGTCATTCTATATTCATTATTTATTACCCCTGCAGTACTCACTTAAACAATTTGTCAGTTCCTTTTACAGTAAATAATGGAGTGTCACCCTAGTCATAGTTTTATAAGATGTCAATATAGTAGAATTAGTCATCACATACACATTGTTGATGTCTGTTCCTGCTGTACGCTCCAGCACTTCATCTGTGGCTTCTAGGTTGGCTCGGATTTCAGGATGCTACAAAGAAACAAAACAGAGGTTTTTTGCACAATATATATTACTAAACTAAACGACCTAAACATTGTTCATTTGCTTCAAATAAAACACAGTAATTGCCTCAAAGGATTCACCACAAAATTGCTACTTCTTTAATGACAGTAGTCATATATCAAAGAATCTATCTATAAATCTTTATGTTTATTATAGAGTCTTCTTTCATTTATCAGAATAATAAATGAAAAGCAAATATATACTGAAACAAAATTTAATAAATTCAAACATGTATACAAAGGTGAAGCATAAATTAGGTAAATGTGTTTAGCAAACAAATAAATAATTTGACAGCAAAACGTGATACATGTAATTTTCTTTTAAAGATTTTGGCAAATAATTTTTCCCTAACACACAAGGATGTCTATAACAAAATGCTGAATTAAAAAAAAAAAAAAAAAAGATATAGAATAATTGATAGAGAATATATTGTGCCTGTTTTCTTTGAACACACAAGGGTGTTAAAAATGCACATTCATTTTTACGAAAATGAATACGTAAAATAGTTTTTGGTGATATCAGTGTAAATTTTGTAGTATTTTGCCAAACACTACAACTCCACCTCCCACTGTTTCGTGACAATAGAACAACCAGCCCGAGGTAATTTTGGTATTTTTCGACACTTTTCTAGACTGTGAAATTTCCCAGGGCATTCTTCCTTTGTGCCTCCTCTCCCATCTCAATTGGCAGCTCACAAAGCTTTAGCTTCCATGTTTTAGGCAAACCACATTACTAAGCAGCTGCATTTCGGTAAAAAAAAGGCAACACATTGTGAACAGCTAATTGAGATGGGAGAGGAAACACAAAGGAAGAATCTCAAAACTGCAAAAAACTATTTTCCAATTTTGCTGTCAAACTATTCATTTGTTAATATAATGTTTTATTCTGTCGAAGGCTTTTGATCTACAAAAAGCAGTCTTACTGTAGTATGGAATGTCAATTTACAGCAGATGACCTTGGTATATAGACAAACAAGCTGCCCATATGCATATTTATCTCTGATGTTTGCCTAAAAACAACATTAAACAATTATTAATATGAGCGATCCTTAGTGGCTTGCTAAAAAAAACAGATGACAACTTTAAAAACATTATTGAAGTTACCCATAGTGTTCCAGTCTCTACAATACGGCTATTATGTCTCATACAGTCTTGTAGTGTCTGTTAAAAAATATGAACATATTAATTTACTAATTACTTGTTTAAGCACATACACAAGACCTTAAGTATCCATGAAAATCACATATTTAGAAAAAAAAAAATCCTGCCTGTGTGTGCAATTACAAAATTACAATTTATTTAACTCAAATAATATAATTTTCAAATCACATAGTTTTGCAATCACAATCTCTCACACACACATAAACATACATTTGAATATAATAGTTTTAAACTTGTTATTGCATATTAAACGATATCATTTAATATATTTCATGGAAAATTCAAAATTTTGAAAAGAAATAGAACATTAAGCAGATGCTAATTGATTTTAAGACAAATAATTCTAGTCATGAAATGAAAAAAAATTGTCAGCATATGAAAGGAGGGTTACTGGTCTGTAGAGATTTGGGAGGGAAATCGATTCAGTTATGTTTTTCTTGAATTCTTTTGTTTGGCAATTCATGTATCGTTCACTCTACAGTTCACACCGACTCCAAAATAGTTTTTTTAATGTTTATGTTTATAATAGAGATGAACCGATCGATCGGCTAGTGACCAGAATTGGCTGGGTTTCAGTTTGATTGGCCGTGACCGGTGATCGACTGATCAGCCTCAGATATAAACGATTCTGGACCGCGCAACAGTAACACATTCCTAAGGCGCTACATTATCAAAAAACGTATGCGTTAAAAGCCTCGGGTCTATCTTTGTCTCCTATATCTATGTGGGAATTAGTCTTAGACCCACTCATTACACAAGCTTACACCAGTGTCAGAACACCGTGAGCACTAATTTGTCGAAAATCAAATGTGTTAGAAGCCCTGCGTTCCCGGGTTAGAAGCCACAACGCCCGCATGCTCGCTGCCAATCAACCTGTGCGCAAACTGTCAAGTTGAGTTTTGAGACTTTGGAGGCATTTAACGCGGTAAATATATTCTTAATATGCAACACTTTTTGCACTTTCCGGCAAAAAGATCTTTTGACATTCTTGTCGATGTCCAAGTTTCGTCAAGTTGAATTTATCCTGCTGGCATGTTTCAAAGACAGATACATTTCATGCCCTTAAACATAAGACATGTAATTCCTAGTGTTCTGCATGGCCTGGGCAGCCATTCCAAGTTCCTCTGAGTAACAGTGGGCCCTCAAAAATGCTACGGAAAATGTAAAGTTTTTTTTGTGTTTCTGCAATATTATCTGTTGCTGTGATCACAACATCCTTCTTTTTTCAAGAAAGCATTGGTGAGAATAGATCTGATCGCTGACAGTCGTATTAAGCATTTCACTGCACATTTTTCTGTGTATAGTTGTGTGAAGAATATAGACATTCTATATATAGACAGATATTTAAAACCTGAGTGGAGAAGTAGTTCATTCAAATCAATTCAAGGAAGGCAAGTCCATGGCCTAGTAGAATCTAATGTGGCTTCTTCAAGAAATGTTCTACTTTCAATAAAAAGAGAATACTTACATTTTGGTGGCCATCACGGAGAACTTTATGTAAAACATGACAAAACTTCCAGCTAACAATGGGATTACTGGACAAGGGCAGCCCAATAGCATAGGACCAAAAAGTATGTGCCCCCTTTTCCCGATGAGTTCCCAGGATAATCCCTGTACTCAAAGTCAAGGGCAACAGTTTGCAGCACAGTGAAGACAACTAGTTCAATCTTCATTTATTTTGCGTTTACTGTCATATTTATATTACTGAATTCAAATTTAGAACTGAAGAACATTATACAGTATATAGTGTGCAATTAAATGAATGAAAGTATGACAAGTATGAAAGCAACCACAACAATTTATAAGAGACAGACTGAATTAAAACAATTAAAAGGATACTGCGAGCATGTTTCTCCTTTACTGGTGTCTCAGTGGAGTTAATGGCTTTATTAATGCTGCTGAGCTGATGGGGAAAAAAATTAAATTTCTGAAAGTACAGTTCTAATACTGTAGTTAATACAGGCAGGCAGACAGACTGACAGACAGACACGCACACACAATATGTTGAAAAGTCATAACTCAACATTGCCATTTTCCTCCTAATAATTTACTGTTACAGCAAAGACACATGAGAAATTATACCACATTATAAAGATTATGTGTAACTGAAGTTCTTACACATCAGATTAGGTCTCACTATTTCAAATTCTGGCAAATAATTTGTCAGTTGAATTTGAATAAAAATATGGTTTGTGAATATATACTCATGAGTCACTTTAACAGGAAGACCTGTAAGCCTGTTCATTTATGCAGCAATCCATTCAGACAAGGGGCCCAGTGGTATAATGAATGACATGTCTGACAATGGATCAGAAGATTCTAGGTTCGCCTCCTGACTAGCTTAACTCACTTTGGGCAGTAGTGGCTCAATTGCTAAGGCACTGGGTGATGAATAGGGGGAAATGTGATCTCAGTGATTTTGCCCATGCCATGTTAATTTGTACCAGACATGCAGGATTAATAATTTCAGGAACTATTTAATTATTTGTTGGTTTGTTTTCTTTCCCCTTTTTATTCCTTTTAATTTTTGCACGCAGAACCAAAAAACTTCCAGCTCCATATCCTTTTTTTTTTTTTTTTTTTCGTTTTCTCTCAATGCCTGGCGTCTAGCCTTTCTTATACATGTAAAACTGGCTTGGAGTCAGGGAGGGACGG
>JAQQZT010000014.1:7602585-7616509 GCA_030068275.1 Clarias platycephalus
TTAATGAGAAATTGAACAGGTGTTCCTAATAATCCTTTAGGTGAGTGTATATATATATATATATATATATATATATATATATACACGAAAACAAATAGAAACATTTTGTCATGTTTAAGTTCACATTGACCTTTGCTTTATATGATCTTTGCAGATGATGAAAAGATTCTAGTTGAACCTGCTTGTGGTGCTGCTCTTGCTGCCATCTACTGCAATGTCATTAATCGTTTGCAGAAGGAAAATAAGTTGTCTCAGGAGTTGGGGCCAGTGGTGGTGGTTGTGTGTGGGGGCATCAATATCAGCATAGGGCAACTGCAGAAACTAAAGAAACAACTGGGAATGACTGGGTAGATATGGCAACCAGTCCAGATAACGAAGTAAACTGGAAATATTTTGGGATGTAGTATTTACTAGCAGGCCTACATATAAAAATCTCTCGATTTATCTAGACTACAAATGACACTTACACAGATTGTTCCAGACAGTATTTTTATTGCAAACCAATATGTTAGGAAAAGTTAGGAAAAACAATATTTTTCAGCAGATCTAAAAATATATTTAAAAAACAGAAAATGCTGTTTGTTCAACTCCTTCAGACTATTACTAAAACACCTTTTGCTGCAAGAGCTTCCAGGTCTGTTCATACCAGCTTTTGCACTCTGTTTTACGCATTCTTCCTGCCAGATTTTCCAAGTTGCTTGGATGATTCTTGCAATTTTCCAATATTGTCACAAATTCTCAAGTGGCCTAAAAACCCAGACTTTGACTATTTTTTAGTTCTTCCACAATTGTTTTTTTAACCTAATTTTAAAATATTTAGTTCATTCATCATTTATAAATACATTCATCTAGAAGATGCACTCACATTACTGTATGTCATGGGAACATTTGCATGTTTTGCTGTTCTTTATAGTTAAGCAGTAAATGTCAGAATCAGATACTTTGGTCCATGTAAAAGCACCTATGGTTCTGATGAAAGTGAAGTGTTTCCCCTATCCCCTACGACTCTTTTTAGTTTTTACCACTGTAGTTAAAAAGTACCAGGTCAATGTAAATGTGTCACAAGTAGAGAGCAATTGTAAGCCAGATATGTTCTCAGAAGTAGTTTTCATCAGGGTAAATTTCATTCATTCTGATAAGTTCTGGTAACAAATAGTGCATTTTGGTTTGCGAAGTAAAAAAAAGGGTCTGGCTGGTACAATCTGTGTAAGTGTGTAATACAGGTGAATATGATAACATTAATGGAACTGAATGCTTTTGCAAGACACTATATAATTCCACATCTCACTGACTTTTGCACACCCACAGCTGGGGCCAAATCATTCCAGAATATCGAACTTGACACAACTAAATCTTTCTACTAAAGAAACATAACTTAGTCAAGAATCCTAAAAAATTGCTTGAGGGTAGGGATTAGAAATATTTGAATATTAATATTATATATTTATATTACATTATTAAAAAAAAATACATATTTGAAAAACTTTCAGAATACTTGTATACCATGCTTGTATGTATAGGATAAAAATTATTTAATGTTTTTACATGTCTGGTAAATGTACCATGTTTGAGCTTTGGATTTAAACTGTCTAATGTAACAACTGTATTTTAACAACAACAAAATCTGTTCACTTCTCTTGTATATAAAGGATTCACCTGCATGCAAAGGTTTGAGAAACCCTTTTAATTTTAATAACTGGGCAAACTGCACATTGTCCAGAAAAGAAGAAAACAACTTTTGCGAAAATAAATAACAATAAAATGAATTTTTACCTTTAAATATTTTAGATTTGTTGTTCACAATGTTTGATATGAACAATGGATAAAGCTCTTGAGCAGTACCTACATGATTTACTGATTGGATAATTGCATACACTTTTATCTAATTAGATGGACAGTGTGTAATCCTACTTACATGGTGCATATATTGTACAGATATGAGTTTATGGTGTGTTGGAAGAGTTTCTGCATGTCAATAATAGTAAAAAAAAAAAATTGGTTGAAAACCTCAGAGTCTGTTAGATAGTGAAGATTTCATTTCATTTCTTCAGCTGTTTCTGGTTTATTATTTTTAATATTAACCTGTGTCAGTGATCTGAAGTATTCTTGTATTCTGAAGTATTATTCTTGTTCATATTCAGGATGACAAAGCAAACAGAGGTATAATAAAAAAAAAAAATCTAAACAATAATAATATCTAAACAACATCTGCATACAAACAGTAGACATTGTTATACATCAATACATTTTATTTATCTTCTGTGACAGAAATTATGAAATCAATATCACTTAACTGGATTGCACATCTGTATTATATTCTATTATATTCCAGATGTGTAGATGTCAGAAAGAAAATTAATGCAACCATAAATAATTGTAATAAATATCAAGTTAATGTATAGCACGGACTATTTTGTTTACCCTTTCTGTTGATGCCCTTTGACAAACATTAATATTCGTCCTTTGAAAGGTAAAAAAAAAAACGAGGATGGAGTATCCTTAATAGCAGCAATTACACCAAAATGTACAGCAGAAACAGAGTCTAAGCTCTATTTGGAACATTCTGGGGAGGTCTTCAGTAGCATTCTCCAAGTGGCATCAATGTTACAATGGTTCCACTGAAGACACACAAAAAAACACTGCAAACACAAGCATTAGAAGAAACAACAGACTTCATCTAAATGTAAAATGATTCAAAAGACAACAAACTGCCCCATTTTCCTAATGTGCTTTACACAGAATAAATAAAAACCAAAACAAACAAAACATTTTAATTGCAATGAAAAAAAACTAAAGTAAACTGTAAAGTAAATTATTATGATAATAAAGACTGAAATCTTGCTCAAATCCATTGTACAAAGGTAAGTCGAGCCAAAGTCAAAATAACATTGAGTAACAAATGGTACCATGCAGTGTTATTCTTACAAAATGGGGGCTGAGATGCATAACCTCCTTTAAGCAGCAAGGGTTTGAGATGGCAAGTGAAATGCTAAGATAATCGCTCAGAAACAAAAAAGAAACGCTCACAGACAGAAAGTATATGCAATATGTCATAAATAGAACTTCTTGAATTCACCATTCGATCAGCCATAACATTAAAAACAAACAAAAAAAAAACACACCTAGGTTTTGGGTTCCCTTGTGCTGTTGGGGGGCACTGGCCTCTGGGGGATGTGCTATGGTGTCTGGCACCAGATTCAAATCATTAGCAGCAGATCCTTTGGGTGCTGTGGGTTGTGGGGTGACAACGTGTTTGTCCAGTGTATCCCAAGTGTGGCCAATCAGAGTGGGACCTGGAGAGTTTGGAGGCCAGGTCGGCATTGACTTTTTTTTTTTTTTGGCAATTTGTGCTGCATTAGCCTTTCTGTGGGATTGGACCAGACCAGCTGGCCTTTGGTCCCCGTGTGCATTGGTGAGTCTTGAGTGTTGTTTCGGTCATAAATGAATTGACAATAAGTCAATTAAACCTGCACATCCCACAGATGCTTAAAATGGATAGAGATCTAGAGAATTGGGAGGCCAAATCAACATCTAAAACTCATTCTAGTGCAACTCAAACCATTCTTGACCGATTTTTGCAGTGTGTCAAGGTGCATTATCCTGCTGAAAGAGGTCACTGCCATTAGGGATTGCCATTTACATGAAGGGGTGTACTTGGTCAGCAACAATGTTTAAGTAAGTGGTACATGGCTTGCCTTTTTCCCCATGGTGCATCCTGGTGCCATCTCTCCACAGGTTAGAGACACACATGCACCTAGCCATCCACATGATGTAAAAGAAAATGTGATTAAATCAGACCAGGCCACTTTTTTCCATTGCTCCTTGGTCCAGTTCTGAAGCTTACAGGCTCAATATAGATGCTTTTGGGGGTGGAGACAGGTCAGCATGGGACCAGTCGGGACCGGGAACATCCCTCACAAGCTGCAGTTTTGGAGTTGTTTTATCCCAGTCCTCCAGTCATCACAATTTGTCCCTTGTCAAAATCACTCAAATCCTTACATCTGCCATTTTACCATTTGTGCTTCTAACACATCAACTTCAGGGACATAACGTTCACTTCCAGTTGCCATTGTAATGAGATAATCAATGTTACTCACTTCACGTGCCAGTAGTCATAATGTTATGGTTGATCGGTGCATATTCTCCTGATATGTTCTCTAGTTGCAGCATCTTGCTGTTACTGTCTTGTATTCATGGTAGAGGTTTTGTAGTGTAGAGATTTTGTAGTGCTTTGTTACAAAACTCTAAGTTTAATTTATGAATTTTCAGTCATCCAATAGAGCAAGGAATTTCAGCCATTTGTATTATTCTATCCAATGTACTTGGTAGTCAGAGGCGTGTGAAGTCCTACAGTAAGTCACTATGCCTTGCACACACGCAAAGAAAAAAAAAATCTGCAGCCCCCATTCATCCCTGTCCCTGCCCCCCTCAGCCACATGAAGCATCTTACTGCAAAGCTATTTGTTGTTTAAGATAGCAGTTATAATGGCACATAAAAAAAAAGACTGGATTTATAAATTAAAGCATTTAAATCAATGGCAACAATAAAGTGCAGGAAGGTAAACAACAGGGGGAAAAATAAAATAAAAATGCAGCTCCTCATTGGTCTCCATATTATCTAACAATGCATGACTACCATCGGATAGAACATGTAGGTTCCTCCCAAATATGTAATCTAGAAAACAAAACACTTTTTGAAGGCAATCAAGCGTAAATAAATGGGACCACTCGGAGTCCAAATTTCCAAAAACAATAGGTGCGAGTGAACATGAATGTGTGGTATTTTTGTGTACGTGTTCTGGAACATTTTAGCCACTCAGAGGGTCCTCACGATAGTGTATGGCATAACGTAACTTTTCCAGCATCACATCAAGTGAGGAATACTGTGGCAGTTTCACCATAAACATGCAGGTCTCTACTCGAATGTAACGATGGTCAGGTGAACCTAAAAACAAAAAATAACAAATTCATCACTTTAAAGAGTGAACCAAAAAAAAAGTCTCCATACATAGGGTTAATTAACACTTTTTAAGCAACATTTTACTTATTTACAAAACATCCTCATGATTGCCATCTCTTTCACTATACAGACTCCTTTCTCCCACTCATGATATATACTGTATATGAACCTTGGACTGCGAGCATAATGCGTTGCGGAAGCATGCGTCTATATCAAAGCACTCAGATATCAAAGCAAATTTCCCCATAAGAAATAATGGAAACTAAAATGATTCATTTCACAACCCAAAAATATTCATATATATGAAGAGAGAGAGAGAGAGAGAGATAGAAAGAATATAAATATGTATGAAAAATCTTCAAAATTTTTTTGCTAAAAGGTCCCCAAGAACTAGCAATTTTTAGCATTTAAAAAGTAGAAGATGCAAAAGTTTTTCAGACCTCAGACTGACACACGCACACTATTTCTTCACTTCCAATTGTGCATATGCATAATTTTATGATCCATCTATTTATTCTTGAATATGTTAATGTTCCACAAACAGAAAAGTGGACATTATACATACCCACTGCGCCATCTGGAGGAGCAATTTTCATGGGATAAGGAGGCACATGAGCAGTGTCTGGCCCACCATCCTTGCAGGGACAAGTGAAGGGTATCCGCTCTTGATTGCAGGCAAACTTAATGAACTTACAGAGCTCTTCCTGTGTAAACATCTCCAGTGCTGTCCAGAAGAACTCAATGTGCTGGTCGGTCTCCATCAGCCCCACTTGATACATTGTATGAGCCTGAATTTTTAATGTTGTGACAAAAAATAAAAAGTTTTTTTGGAGCATACAGTAGGTTATATATATTAGCAGTTGTCATAACACATTTTAGAGATATCATAACACATTTTATTTGTAAAACACTTTAATCCAAAATGACATTACGAATATAAAATGTGTACTATTTCCTTTTATGACATAAGTGGGAAGGGTGAAATAGGAATCAGCAGGTAAATAATATTACTTTTAGAAATTCCAGGTTGATGTAGGGGAGGCCACAGGTACGCAGTTCCATCTCTAAGGGACTGAGCATAGTGAGAAGTTGCAGAGGAATAATGGAGCCCAAGCCAGCACGAACAGCACTCATACGCTCCACATTTTGCAGTTCACGCAGGCGCAAGCCACGTACTGCTTGAGCATACAAGTCTTTGTTCTCCCAGCTAGAAATACAAAAAGGTTGATGGAGTGTAAAACAATTAAACTTTTTAAAGTAAGATTTGATGAAGCAAGCATAAAAAAAACAACAGTCATGCATAGACACTTTCAGGGGCTATTGCTCTATCTTAGTAAAAAGGACAATCCCCTGATTTTTGGTTCAAAATGTTTAAACCAAATGTAAATTTGCAACTTGTTTCAAATGTAAAAGCTTAATTAAATAAAACCCCTGCACATTGTCAAGTTAAAATATAATGTCTTGACAGTTTCTTGTAAACTAGTTAACGCAGCAATATTATTTTGCATCTTGAGTTAAACATGGTCATCTCTCAGTGTGACTGTGAACAACTGTCCTCCGAGTGTATTGCGCCGACCCCAACGGTGCGTGAGCGAGCGGTTTGAAAAGATGCTGTCGGCTGGGGTCATGTGGTTCGGAGGAAACACGTGATAGTCTTCGACCCTCCCGACTGAGTGGTAGTAGTAGCTTAATGTGGGAGCCCCCTAGTATCAGGGAGGAATTGTACACGACTAAATTAGGGAGAAAATCTGGGGGAAAAAATAATAAATATTTTGTGCTGTCAGTGACTTTAACAGTTAATATGTTCAGTGAGTCCTGTAGAGTCTAAGATGTAGGATTTTTCTTTTGTGTATTACTCTGATCATTGCAGGGTGTGACCTTGGGGTGAATTGCTGGGAGGTTAAATCCTGGGATGATTGGCAATTGTATTCAATGCTTTCCTTGCCTTTGCAATCATTGTGGAACGTTGAACTCCAAATTGTTTGGAAAATGGTTTTATAACCCTTTCCAGATTAACGTGCAGCAACAATTGCTTCTCTAAGACAGGAAATTGACAGAACCTCTGTTTTTGTAGGTGTGCACACCTGCTGCTGATCAGTTAATTAAAGACTGATTATTAGCAGGACCTGTAGAAGAAGTAATTGCACTATTGCCCACATTTTTTTTTTTTTTTCTACAAATAATGGTCATGCGTTATTGTTCAGGAAGATGATAAAAGAAAAATGCTGCTTTGGACCAAACAGAAGTGATGTTCATCAGTGAACATGGATGTTAAATTCTTTTTAGCAAACATCAGTTTTCTGACTTTGCAATTTTATTTATTTAAACTTGGCAATTATAGGATACTCGTATTTATGCAGTTACAACAGCAGAAGTAAATATACACACTGCCTGGACAAAAAAAAAAGAAGCCATTTCAGAAATGTCAAATTATTGGGCTGCATCAAGCAAAGAACCCTTCAAAACCTAAAAGGACAGTTCATGAAAATTGATTTTTTTTTTTTGGCATGATAGAAAAAAAATCAACACTAAAAACCATTGCTATGTTACAGTACGATAATTTCTATACACACAATGTCATTAGAACTCACAGGATCGAGCAAAACCGCTGTGTTACCATAAGAAAACCACTTGCTAGTGAGACTAATCAGAACAAAAGCTCAAATTTGCTAGTTAGCATAAAGATTGGACTTTGGAGCAATGGGAAAAATGTAATGTGAGTCCAGACTGACCCTATTCCAGAGTGATTGGTGCATCGGAGTAAGAATTAAAAAGCATGATGCGATGCACCCATCATATAGCATAGTGGTCACTGTACAAGCCTGAGGAGGCAGTGTTATGATCTGGGGTTGCTTCAGTTGGTCAGGTCTAGACTCTAGCAATGTTATCTGGGACTACAATTTATTCAGCTGATGACCTGAATATACTGAATGACCAGAGTTTTTCTTCCCTGATCATAGAGGCATATTCCATAACTGAAATTGTAAAAGTTTGGTTCTAGGAGCATGAGGAATCATTTTCACATTTTCCACACATTAACTGGCCACCACATTATGTGCTATAATCAAAGATAAATGTGACTGAATGAAATCTTAGTGTGTGCAACTTTTTTTTTGACCCATCAGAATTCGACAATATACATTTTTGCCACTCCTTTATCTACTTGTCTTTTGAACCCTACTGTACCTGATGGCAAGGTTATGTCCACCCTGACACAGTTCCACTTCTTCTCCCGTCATGGTGACATAGGTGAAGGAACAGACCGGCCGACTGGGCGAGTCAGGACTTTCACCGGAATGGCTCTGCGATGAGATTTCTGTGCATAACGTTTCCAACTCCGCCTTATCCATCACCTAAGAATAGCACAGTGACACTGATTTTTTTTTTATCACAGACAAGTGAACATTGTGCTGGGAAATGGTGAAATGTTGGCAAAACTGCTTGCTATATTAGGGATACACAATGTCATGTTCAGACCATGTTGGCCAAGCAGTCATTACATTGGCACACAGGAGTGAAACTTCTATAGTCATCAAAGTATGTATTTATGTTAAGGCACAGTTAATGAAACAATCTACAATTCAATTGACTATAAATCTATGAGAATCTATATTACAAATAATATATACTTATATACTAATTTTATTAGCAATGCCTGTACACCTCTACATTCATGACATTATCTAATCAGACATAACATTCTATACAGGAGATATGTAGTAACGTAAACAATTAAACTTTACAACCATGATAAGCAGAAATGCACCCCAGCATGTATAAAATATTGAACATTGAACTGGACCACATTTGGATTCACTCCTAGACAAACAAAGATAAGAAATGAAAATTTCTTTTTCTTGGGTGACAGGAGTGGAACCTGATGTGGCCTTTTGCTGTTGTAGTTCAACCACAAGAATAAACGTGCTGTGGCTTATTGCTTATTGTTTCTAGTTATTGTCCTCTGATCGTTCTCATTAACAACGTGTTTCAGCCTGTAGACCCTGTGCTAACAGGATTTTCCCCCCCCCCCACACCATTCTGTGCTCATGACTGTCCTGTGTGAAATTCCTAGGAGATCAGCAGTGAAAATACTCAGTCAGCCGGTCTGGCATACATGCCACGTTTAGTCACTGAGATCACATCACTTTCCCATTATAAAGTTTGATGTAAACATTAACTGAAGCTCTTGACCTTTATCTGCTTGTTTCTATGCATTGCACTGCTGCATCATGATTTGTAATAATTTCATAAATGTTAATCAGATATACACTGATCAGCCATAACATTATGACCACCTCCCTAATTTTGCAAAAGCCACCACCTACAGTAGAACCGTAACCCTAACCCTTAAATTGCATGATAGAATGGTGACATTGGACTGGAAATATAAAAATACTGAAAAAAGTCAATACTGCATTAACTACATTAATACTGATGATTGCTGATTGTAAATTTTAATATACTGTAACACAAATATTGCAGTTTTTAAATGATGATTTCATTTATTAAGGGAAAATAGTTGTCCAAACCTGCCTGGCCCTATGTAAAAATTGTAATTGCCCCCTTTAACCTTTCACTGGGTGTGCCACAACAATTGCAATCAAGCAAACGCAAGAACGGGCAATGTTGTGGAGGAGGTTTGGCCCAATCTTCTTTGCAGGATTGTTTTAATTCAGCAACATGAGAGGGTTTACTGTAAATTGTTTAAGGTCATGCCACAACATCTCAATGTGATTTAAGTCCAAAGTGACTATGCCACTTAACCAAATTTAAAATTTTATTTATTGATTTTTTTGAGCCATTCAGAGGTGTGTTTTGGATCATTGATCAGATATTCTCCTTCAATGGTGGAGCGCAGAATTCATGGTTCCATCAATTATGGCAAGTTGTCCAGGTCTTGAAGCTGCCCCAGACCATCCCAGCCCCAAATACTACCAGCTCCATGTTTGACTGTTGGTGTGATGTTTCTTTTATGAAAGACTTGTTAGTTTTACTCCAGATGTACTGTAATAGGATGCACACATTCCAAAAAGTTCAGCTTTTGTCTCATCAGTCCACAGAATATTTGCCTAATTGCCAATATTAGGCAGGGTTTTTTCATGTTATGGCTGATCAGTACATGTCCCAGCCTGGCAACTTTGGACAAGGATACAATTGTTGAATTTTTGAATACCACCAAAATGTGATTGTAAACTTTTATGAACTTTTAGGTTTAATTCATGAATTCATGAGATAACAGTTATTATCTAAACATAGTTATGGATTCAGATATTAAAGCAAAATAAAGTCCTTCCTTTTTTTAAAGCAGTGTCTAATCTGGCTTTTCTGTTTACATTTACACATATGTATTTAAATGCATGGTGCCTGATTACTTAAAGTGCCTGATTACTTAAGCTATGGCTCACAATAACTAGCTATCTTTTGACACTCAGTTTAAATCTCAGTACATTTATTTAGGTTATTTGTCCTAGTAAACATGGCTTACACCATCAAATTTCTTGGCATAGTTGTAGGTGGGAAGGTCAACTTCCTGGAGATCTGTTTCTGGGTCCAGAGAATCATCAACTAGACCTTTCCAAAAGGAACCCTGCAAATCCAGAGGTAAAGGCACATCTGCACGAATGGCAATTCCCAGCAGCTGACCGAAGAAGTGCAGCAGCTGTTCTTCTGCATAAGTGATAGGGCAGCATGTCAGGATGTACTTCCCCTAGACAAATACACATTATTGCATTAGTTTTATACTGAAATGAAAGTTGTTACAATATTTAGCATTTTGCACACAGTACAAACAGTAGCTCTCAGCAAAAATAAGAGATGATGTTCTGAACTGCACTAAATATTAACTTATTGTTAACTAAGAATGTTGATGACAAATGGTGGATTGTGACTGGGTAAGCCATCAAGCGGTAGTATTTTTCCCACACTTTTTTTGCAGAATGCATGAAATAAACAAAATACTATATAAATGCAAAACAAAATAATATGTATGTTGACCATAAGATACTTCTGAAAGACATCCTCAACTGTGGATTTAAATTCTTCTGATGGTGAACATGCAGTGAATATAACAAGAAAACAGAAATTACATTGTTATTTTAAATAATGTTTTGATCATGAGGATCAAAAAATATCACTAGACCCTTTACACTTTTCTGTGGGTGTTGTGCAAATTTTTATTCACACTATAAAAATTTACATAATATGTACATAATAAAACACATATTCGCACTCATCGGCTAAGAGTAAATAGTACAGTGGCAGTGTCTACAAACCAAACAAATTGAATATGATACCTGCCTAGTTTATTTAACACACTAAATTAAAGAATTAATTGCAAAATTAATAATCACAGAAAACTGCAAGATACTGGTTAATGTTGCTTATCTTTTCACTTTTCCCTAAGAGTAGCCAAGAGTTTTTGCATTACAGTTTCTGCATGGCTTTTGTTTTTTTCTTTCTCACTTCAGCACTTGCTATCTCTTGAATTTTAGCAACATGTTTTTAGTTTGATGGTAGTCTTAAGGTTTTGACACAAACTACTATTAGGATATATAAAGACTACACTGGACTTCTCTCTGTAAAAGTTAATTTTTAAGCAGCAACCAATCTTGTAACTTCTAATATCTATGCTTGGGAAGATATTAATCACTTCAGGTATTTAAAGTAAAGGTTTGAAGTGACAAAATTTGTAGGACAAACCTTAAAAAACTTTAAGACTGCAAGAGGATGAACTCAAGAAGACAAAGATCACTGTTTTACTGTTTAAAAGCTTTTAACCTTTGTTCAAGTTGTTAAAATATAAAACAACAGTATTTTTGCATCCCTCATGAATGAAGTAGCGTGCAGGATTTTGAGGACTACATACCTTGCTTCGATTACTGGCAGAACTGGGACAAGGCATAAGCAAAGATAGGATGTTGCTTTGCAGCTCCTTACAGACTTGCCATAGGAAGTGACGAAATGAACCACCTATGAGGACGTACAACCTTTGAATATGACCATTGATCTAATTAAGTAAATGACAGGTTCAAGAGTACTGTACTGTATTGAATTCTGACTTGTGCCATGAACTTCCTCTCCAGTGAAGCGGATGTTGAAGGCATATGTGGGGTCTCCTCCACTAGCTAGTTTCACACACAGCTGAGACGAGGGAACATTAGACAGTTGCCGAGCTGCCTGGCAGAAATAGGTGTTCTCTGATGAGCGGATCTCACCTGGACATAGACATGCATATTAAAAGACAATTAAAAATCGTCATGACATCTGATGAATACCAGCAGCAGCTCCTAGAGATTTTTGTGCAGGACCCTGACCTTAATAATGCTGAGAGGCTGTAATTGTTGACTTGCGTGATACCATTATACTATGACTTTTTAGAGGAATCTCATTATAGGCAGTTGAGAGTCAACAACATATATTCATTCAGCATACACTCTTTATAAGTACAAACTGTATTTTTCCTGGATGGACATTATTTACTCCAGAAACCCCTTTCCCCCAGGGCAGGGGTAGCTCAGTGGTTAAGGCATTGGACTACAGTTCAGAAGATACCAGGATCAAACCCCACAGCCACCAAGTTGTACTGTTGGGCCTTAACCCTCAATTGCTCAGATTTATAATGAGATAAAAATGTAGGCCGCTCTGGATAAGGGTGTCTGCCAAATGTATAAGTGTGCCACCAAGAAAGGTTCCTGAAGACAGAAATGCTCACTCCAATGCGACTTTATTGATTTGATGAGAAATAAACGTCAATAAACGCACTCAATGGCAGCGTCAATAGAAATGTCTCCACAATGACTAGTCTAGCTCTATTGTTAGTAGTGTTATGACCTGGGGTTATTTAAATTTGTCAGGTTTAGGCTCAACAATGTTATGGGTCATTTTCACACATTAAATGGCCATCACATTGGGCGCTGTAATTTAAACGCATGAACTAATAATGTGTTTTAACACAGTTGGCGCCAGCAAATACAGAGGACAGAAGCATCCACATTAAAGCCTGATAAGTCATTTATTAATAATTTTTAAATGTGAACCGTCATGACAATCTGATATGACCAAAAAAATTTTAACAATGTGGTTTGTAATGTGAATGTAGCCAAAAAGTCTAGTGCTGGAGGAATATAAACTTTAAGAACTTTTAGCCTATTGAGAAGGGCTTTTATCTAGTAGATGCTCTGCATACCTCCCACAATCTCCAAAGGATCCAGTGTGATCTCAGGGGCAGCATGGTCAACTGTGCGTTGCACTGTCGCATTCAAAACCTTGTTCATAATGGCTACTTTAGTGTCATAAAAAATAAGGCCTGAAAAAAAAAAAAAATGGAAGAAACAAAAGAAAGGTTATAAAATATTCCAATTAACAGATAATGACTTGGTAACTTTTTTTAAACATAAATAGTATCAGACCTTTAGCCTCACACAGAAGTGCAGCAATACTGTTCTGAAACGTATGTGTTTGCCTTAGCTCCACAAGTGGCAGAAAGAAACCCTCCAGGGTATTATTAAGAGACTGCAGCAGGGCAAAGCGTAGACGCAAACTCTCAACAGGCACACCTATAAAGCACATTTCATATTATTCCAGAACAAAAAATTGTTACACTTAGGCTCAACATTTTAATTATCAGTTTAATAAAAATATATGTACCTTATATAAATGTTTGATTAATTGGTGCTGAACTATTTCAATTAATGATTGCTATGAAATTGTATTACTCTTAGGGTGAGCAATCTTACAATCCATGATATCACAACAAATTTAGCTTTTTTAATTCATTTAGCAAGTTCCATATTCATGAAAATAAAGCCCTACAGGATAACCTGAAGGTAGAAAAAGGAGCCACAAAGACAAACCTTCGGGAAAGTACGTTTTTAAAGTGCCCCTATTGTGCGTTTTCAAATATGATCTTTCATGCAGTGTGTCATGTAGCTGTATGTGAACATAAACTATCTGCAAAGTTGTGAC
>JAQQZT010000014.1:7701154-7714591 GCA_030068275.1 Clarias platycephalus
TAGTCAGTCGTGAACTAAATTGGGCCGGTCTAAGGCTTGAAACTCCAGGGCTGAAAAGGAGTCCCACTCCGGCCCTGTCTGTGTATATACTGAAAATATGTGCTTGGAAAAAAGAGATGGCATAAAAAAGATAATTAAGTGGAATCACGGCATACAAATTTAATTCGTTCTGGAGATGAGTTCCGATGGAGACGATATGTATTGCAATATGAATTTTCCCAATTAAAAAATTGTAAATCCAGATAATGCGTCCACCCAAAAATATTACAAATATTACCAATTTTCTAAACTTATCATATTCTTTTTTTTTTCAAATTCTGAACAACTCTCATATATACGTGCAACATAGCCAGTGTTCAATTCAATTTGTTTGTTTGTATGCCGACAGTGTTTGTATGCCAATGCAAATTTCTTTTTAAGGGAAAAATTCATAAGGGAGGCCATTTGTATGTCGAGGTTCCACATTGACAAAGCAGAGAAACAATTATTAGGTATAATTTTAACATACCCAAGCCGGCCACTTGAGCGCCACGACCCAGAGAACTGCCAGGAGCATCAATCAGGTCTGCACGACTGACAAACTGACCATCGTTCAAGTTAAACACCAGATTAGAGGTCAGAACTTAGATATATAGAACAGAGAAAGAAAGAGAAGGTACACATTATAAATATTACTGCTTTAGATAGTATACAAAATCTCACCACACTGATAGCATTTGCGATATTTTTACATTACTGGATTGAGGTCTTTGATCAGGCAGATGTAGGCTCTTACTCTTAAGGGAGGAAAGGCCACTAGATCCACCAAAAAGCGAGCGGGTTGCAGAACTTCCAGCCACGCCAGGAGGGGAGGCCAGCATTACCAGGTAGGTCCCACAGACATACATGGGTGTTTTTCTCAAAGTCTTAAGAGGAAGACCGCAGCTAGCATTTACTACTAGAAAGAAAGAAAAAAAAAAGCAAAATTGTTCTTTCTACTTAATATATCACAACATCTTTAAAATTTTCTATATGTCAGCCAGTGGAACCTTGGAATGCGAGTAACTTAATCTGTTTTGCCAGTGTTTTGCAAGAAGAGCAAAATTATTTAATACATTTTAGCTTGATAAACTAGTGAGGTCTTGACATACGAGTAGTACGCATGTGTTTTGTCTGCTGATCACAACCGAGCCAGTTGAGGGATTGTGGCTAATTGTCTCCATGCTCTGTCTCAGTGCGCGTGTGTCATTCGTATAGTCGACATCCGTGCACGCTTGTATTGTTTATTATAACTTTGTGACCTTGTGTGTGTATACGTAAAGCATTTTTTTTTTATTGTGTCCAAGTGTAGTGACTGTTTGTTAGTAACTGTACAACAACGGCTCTGTAAAGAGAAAAAAAGTTTAAAAGATTGTAGCATTGGGGGAGATGAATCTGTTTAATGACAACATCACATGTCCGCGAAATCCTCATAAGGAGGCAAAAGCAAGTGTCATTAGAGAGGTTCCTTGTTAATGAAGTCTTCCAACAGAGCAGAGTTTCGGTTAGTGTGTGTGTGTGTGTGTGTGTGTGCATTTTTGTTTTAATTTTGTATTAATTATTTTTATGAGATTATTTTTGGGTTGTGGAACGAATCATCAGAGTTTCCATTATTTCTCGTGGGGAAATTCTCTTTGCTATATAAGTGTTTTGATAAACAAGCCCGCTTCCTGAACTTCTTATGCTCACAATCCAAGGTTTAACTGTATATATATAAAATTAGCTTCATGTAGTTAATCATGGTACGATTCTGTTTACGTGAAAAATACAATATGTAACATTTACTGCTATTCATCCGTAACACAGTTAGTGACATACTTCCCATTAGTGATATAATGTTCCTGATTGAAAATCAAAGATTTTATTGCTTTGCTCTGTTCGACTGTGTTTTAGTGGTGGAATAGACACATGCATAATGTACAGCAAAATAAAATGTCAGTGCACATGTTCCCTTAAATTATGGCCTGAGGAAAAAAAGGAACTTTACAGATAAATAATAATGATAATATAGATCACTGTGTATGGTCAAACTTATATGAACACTTGAATACTAAGCATCCTAAAACAATAGGCATTAAAATTTTATTATTTTCCTCCTTAATACAGTATTATCCTTCATTCTTCTAGGAAGACCATACTCTCTCTACATGTCAGACCATGGTTTAGAAGATTTAACCATTCAGCCACAAGAGCTATCGCTAAGAATTGTGAAACTGTGACATGACAGTGACAATGCCATTTGACCAGCAAACTGTATTTATTCAGTTCATCCTTGAGTCAGAGTGGACGTTCACAATAAGACAGACATGATGTCACAGTGATGTTGCCCTTTGACCTTCCTACATCCAGTAAAATCTAATCAGTCAACTCTGAACCCAACTGGACGTTTGTTCCAATATTGAAAAAAGTCCCTCCTGTAAAACTGCATTCACAATAACGGGACAGACAGATTTGGACAGACGTGAGGTCACAGTGACCGTGACATTTGACCAGGAAAAATGCATTTATTTCATTCTTCAGTCTAAGTCAGCATCTGTGCCAGTGTTCACAAAATTCCCTCGAGACATTCTTGAGATAGAACGTTCACAAGAATGGAAAGGACGCAAGATCACAGTGGGAATGACCCTTGACCCCCAAAATCTAATTAGTTCATCATTGCCAAGAGTTAATCTGGCCAAGAGGACATTTGTGGCAATTTAAAAAAATTTCCCTCAAGGCATTTCGGAGATATCACATTCACAAGAATGGAGTGTATTTTTGAAAACATAATGACTCTAGCTGTGGAGTAGCCATAAAAACCTGTGTTACACAGAGGCATAAAAACCTGTGTAAGGGTCTTTCCATGAAAACTTCAAAGCACTTTTCTGCCAAATGCCTAAACGTAAATGTAAATAAAATTTTAAAACATCGGTAAAAATACTGAGATAAAATAACTGCCATTTTCCACACAGCAGTCAAAAAGAAACAAAAAATATATATAGTTGCAAGCAACGATGAGCGGGCCCAAGCACCTTGCGCCATTGCCTCCCGGGTGGACATACAACGTGTGTGTTATTTGAGCATGTTAAGACCCCCAAAAAGCCCTAAAGGGTGGAACAAGAGGGTCATGCTTATAGTGCTTGGGCCCTAACAAAACAGGGTGAGGATTTGGGAATCCTTATGGTTGGAGTCAATGAGTTTGTGCTCCCTGAACAAAGGCCCTTCAAGCCTGACTAGTGGCCAGAACTCCAGCATTAAGCAAACTTCTTCCATTTCACCATGATGGAGCCCACTGTGATCTTGAGAGTATTTAAACATGGTTTTATACCTTTGCCAGTTCTATGACTTGTGAATTGTACTGTGAAATTGTATCTAAGTCATTGAATCATCTACATTCCAGTCAAGTCCAAGAGATATCTCAACATAATCGGAGCAAACATCATGTGTCTGAGCTCAATTTGGAATGCCTTTAGTGAGGAATCTTTATTCGTATCTAAACAAGAGAACACTGAAGGGCTTTGAACATGTTTTAATCTCGCTGAATATACAAAAGATGCCTGTGCAATAAACAAACAAACAAACAAATAAATAAATAAATAAACAAATAGGTAAAAACTGTCTTCTACAGAACCTGTGGGCCCACTAGCATGTGTGAATTTACCGGTTTGTTCCTCTTTGACAGGGTTTGTGATGGTGGAGCCAGTGAGAGCAGCAAGAGTGGCCGAGTGAGAGGTGCGGAAACGAGACATGCGGCTCATCAGCAGCTCATTCAGGCATTTTGATGACTCCCCCTCTTTCCGTGACAAGATCACTCGCTCCCGAACAGCATTGGCCATGCAAAGTCCAGACTCCATCTGAGTCAAAGATAAACAGGAATTATTAGTCATGCGGGTTAATAAAGGTGGGAGACTAATGATTAAATTTAATATAAAAATGTGATTAAATTATTTTACTTGTGTTTGAAAATATAATCATTACATTATGAAGTTATTTTTAATTATTATTATTCATTTATGAAGCACATTAAGAATGTGTTAAGCCACGAAAACAGTTTTACAGTACATATTTTACAAATCTTTACAACTGTACTGAAAGGATGAACAGCACTTCTCCATTCTTTTCGACATCTGATGAAGTGTTGAGTGTGAAGGTGGCAGTAAACGTTTTACAACATATTCAACCCCCAATGGGTTTTCATCTGATGACTACGACTGTTAAAGCATGTGATTTTAGTTATTTTTATACTCTCTAACATTCTGCGAGTACTTGTTTCCTGTGGATGGAGGCTTTGGCATCTTGGAAGAAATCACTCACACCAGGATAGACATGCTTAATCATGGGATAAAAATGATCAGTCACAAGATCTTTTTTACTTTCCTGCTAAGGGGATTCAGAAAGAGAAGAAGAGAATTTCATAATATAATAATAATAATATAATTTATGGTCATCTACCAATTATTTAAAAACCATTTTTAGACTTAAAAACTGCTTCTACCCTGCCTTTTCCTTTTAACTGACGAAAGAGAAAACGGTAGAGAAGAACAATAAAAAACATTTTGCCACAAAGCTGAATAATTTAATGCATAATTTAAGTAATAATTCATAGTCTACTTAGCGTAACCTCTCCCTTAGCTACTATGACCATACCGCTAACTGGAAGACATCCATGAAGACAGAATGGCCTTTCTGGGTCTTTTCGTTGAGACTGACAGGCGACCATACCCAGTAGATGTAGGTACCATCTGAGCACACATGTAGCGTGGTCAAACTGCTGCCCACCGGAACGTGGTGAGGAGGCATGGGCACAGCCTGGCAAACCTTAATACAGACATGGACTTTAATTGAGAACTAGAGAGAATAGGACTATAACAAACTTAATTCTTAACAAAATGTAAATAAAATATACTTGGTGCAATTTAACTAAAAAAGGAGCAGCACAGACATACTGTACACATGTAGGCACGCAGAGATACATTTTTGTTAGCATTTTAATGTTTAAGTGATAAAGAGGGTATGCATGTATATTATATTGCTTACTTGTAAAGTGTAGGGGTCTATGACCTGGCACAGCTGATGGGATTTATTATCAAAGGAGGCAGGACGATGAAGGAGATGGGTACTGCAGTGTACTACCCAACCAGCCTCTAGCTCTTCATTTCTACAGTAAACAAAACCTCTGAAAGAGAGGGGACATATAAAAACAACACTGAGAGATAATAGCGATAACAGTAAACACAACTATATTATTATAGAACACTCCATACTGTGTGTGGTTGACTAAGAGGTAGGTTAATTATGAGAGTGACTGATATACGAAAAGAACACCAACAAGTTCCAAACACTTGTTTGGAAATTAAAAAAGCTGCTGAAGTCAGTTATAAAAGCATTTTTTTCAGGCACACACTGCACATGGCCCATCTTTAACAGCTTCAGCCATTTCTGTGGAATTTCCTGGGATTTGATTTATACCAAGTAAACATCCTACCATTTCTGAGACCCTGAGACCTCAACAGATTGGCTAATCTTCATGTGATTATTTGTATAAACTTTCGTTTTACCATATTGCGAAATGGCAACCATCTTTAAACAATAAGACTCTACTGGAGCTCTTGAATAAAAGACCCATCTGTTCCTTAAGTACTTAGTTTAACACCCCAAAAAGATCTTCCTGTAGTGTTTGACTGATTGTACTTCTAGTTAGAGCAGCCTAGTAACTCAGTACTAGTATATATCTAATATGACGGAAACTTCAAAGCACTTTTACAAGTCACTTTTGGAAAACAGCGTCTGCCAACTGTGTAGCACAGGAATGTGTAGCACAGGAAGATTTTAAGTGGATATGTAAACACTAAATTATGTTTTGCCCAAGAAAATCTTTACACTGACCTGTACGACGACATGTTCAAAGTGTCTATAACACATGGTTCTTACCTCAGGGTTCCATGTAGGCCTGAGCCCAGCTTACTCAAACCTCTGCCAAATGAGTTAGTGGTATAGAGATATAAACCATCTGTTGCCAAGCAGCGACCGAGGTCTGTGTCTGAGAGGAAAAAAATAAGAAAGTAGCATTAGGCTAAACATTTAAAATATATTAACCCTTTAACATTGCAGTTCCATTTTAACGATAGAATGGAAATCAACGTATGGCATATTTATTAATAAATACAAATAAAATATTTTATGGTCACAAATCAGGACATGATTAGTGATTGGCTTTCTGTGTGTGAGTAGTGAGCAGCTTTCCATTATTACAGTGTTCTGATATTTTGGCTTTGATATTCCGTCAGCTATTAGGGCTACACTGGCTTTTCTGTGGGATGGACCAGACAGACTAGACATTGCTCTCCCCAGAAACTGAAGAGACTCAGGTATCCATGATCCAGTTTACTGGCATATACTGTACAGTGGAACCTTGGATTACAAGCATAATTCATTCTGGAAGTGGGCTCGTATTTCAAACCACTCGTAAATCAAAGCAAATTTTCCCATAAAAAATAATGAGAACTCAAATAACACAAAAAACAAATGAACCTGCACTTTACCTTTTATAAAAAGTAAAAATAAATCCTGACAGATAAGTGTTTCCGCTTATGCGCGCAGGTGCTCTTTGTGTGTGTGTGGGGGGGGGGGGGGGGTATGTATGTGTGGAAAGCTAAAGTAAAAAGAGATGAGGAATCAGCCCCTCCCCCTCTCATCTTGCACAGTAAATCTTTCTCCTTTCTTATTTGAGTTTCACACACACACACACATTAACGAAAAATTTGCACGGAACATCGCCAATGACACTCGCGTGAACACATAACGACAGGCTGAAACAGAGAGGGAGAAAATTGATCTTTAACCTCTCTAACGAGACTTTCTTTCACACGCGCATAAGAAACTGTACACACACGCATACAAACACAAAATAAAAGATGTTTTACGCGCACACGCGTGCACGGATGTTGATTCTAACAGTAAGAGACCGAGCAGGGAAGACGATTCCGCAATTCCACAGTTCAAGAGAGAGAAAAAACATTGGCTCAGTTATGATCACATGACGCTCGGCGTCAAAACAAGAAGCGCGTGCGTGATACATGATACTCGGTACTCGTAAACCAAGACTTTTTAAGTCAAAATTTATTAAAAATCTTTGCTCGTCTTGCGGAACACTCGCAAACCGCGTTACTTGCAATCCGAGGTTCCACTGTAATTGATATTATTAAATTTACTGGGCGGTGGTGTTAGCGTTGTGGCTAACTTTATATATGGATGTACAGTATGTTATTTATCAATATTAGTTTGTTTAAATACTGTTGCTTGGCATTGGGATTTAATTGCTTCTCCTGGCAGGGTCCCTTTTGTTTCTGTTACCCTTTCTCTTACCCGTCTCATGACTTCCCCATTATACAGTATTTGAACAATTTAAGCCAAAAGAAAGCAAAAGGTATGCACATACGCATACCCCACAAGAGTGATGTAACTTCACCTGCTCTGTAGTAAAACAGATACAACTGACACAATGAAAATATAACATTTAAACATATTAGGCTAGGATAAAAAAACAGCTGAAGGAAAAATACCAAAAGACAGATATAAGCATGGAGACATGATAAACTTAATTATTTAAAGGAAAATATAGTAATAAGCAATAATAATAATAATAATAATAATAAAAAATACAAGGCAGTTTAATACGGAAAATTCTTGGCTCTTTTTCTTGTTCCTGCTGTTTAATGTTAGAAGGTCACGGAACAGGCCCACAGATAAATTGACTAGTTCTTTCATGTCCTCTGCCTACAAATAAACGGGATGTTTATCCAGAATACCATATAAAAAGCTGCATCCTTTGGTCTAAGGTGATCACATTAGAGGTATCTGAACTAAACACAAAATACTTCACAAAACCATCATACTAACTGTCAAAAATGATGGTGGAGGGCTGATGATTTGGATATATATTGTGGAGCAACCAGACTTGGGAAACTTGCAGTCATTGAGACAACGACAAACTTTACTTTATACAAGAAGATTTTGGTGACAAACATGAAATCATCTGTTCAGCAGCTGAAGCATGGTCAAAATGGGCTAAAGCACACTGGAAAATTGGCAACTGAATGGCTGTGACAGGAGTTGTGCATAAACTATTATCAAGTAACTGAGGAGTAGTGGGCTAAATAATTGTTCTCAAAGTATGTGAGATGCTAATAAACAGAAAACCCCATGTTTCTAAAGGCAGTTAAACCTTTTTTCCCCCAACATGGTTTCTAAATTTTGGTTTACTTTTTAAAGACTTTTGCCCAGCACCGCATGTCACCATGAGTCAAACCGCATAGGTGAGATAGGGGTATAACTATCTAAAATGTCTCTCTGATGTTCACTGCAGTGTTTGTGATTTTGGACTGTTTTCCAAAACAGGTTTTTCCCAGGCTGCCTCACACACGTATTTTTTTCCATTCATTTTTACTTTTCAGGATCAATCAAATGAATTCATGAAATAAATGTGTAGCTTATTGTCCAATACCAAGGTACACCACATTGACAGGACTTACTTGTAATATATTGAAGCAATCTCTAACACGGTCCTACCTTTACTCTCTGTTCCTGCAGCACTACAATCTGGTGTTGGAAGCATGTCCTCAAAGCCCCAAGAGACATTGTGCTTTCCCCCGAGCAAACAAGATGGGGAGCCTGGACCACCTTCCAGAAGAATCAATCTGAGTGGAAATTAAAACATGAAATTAAAACGCACTATGCTTTGTGTGTTTGCTTTTATACTCTTGTTACAATTTTCTTGTTACATCATAGAGATGTTTCCCCCCATTATGGTAAAGTTAATAGCAGATATTTTTAAGGGCAATATTTCAGCCTCTCAGCAATATTTCTTCCACAAGTTTCCCTTGTAACAGTTAAATGGTGATTCATCACTTAAGTTATTACAATACTAATAAGGTACAAAGACTGACCTATAAAGGACATCTGCAACAGGAAGCTGCCCTAAGTCTGTCTGTTTCTGTAGCAGATGAACAGTGTGAATGAATGTCTTCAGAGAGCCCCTAGATAGAAAGAGATGGATTAATCACGGCGCTTCCCCTGTATAGATATCACAAAAACAATAATATAAAAGCTGAAAGTGAATGGTACCAGTCAAGTATGTTCGTAAACCTACAAATACGGACAGGTGACAGATCACAGATTATGTTATTTCATTAATAAATATACTGTAACTCAAAAAATTACAATATTGTGAAAAAGTAGATTTTCTTTTGTGATTTGGTTTAAAAAGTGAAACTCCCATTCTTGATTCGTTAAGTGAAACATTTCTAGCTTTTTTACAGTAATTTTGATAATTATGGCTTACAGCCTGAGGTGGTGTACCTAACGAGTTACATTTACTCCGTTATATTTACTTGAGCAATTTCTTATATGAGCAGTTTTACGCACAATACTTTTAAGTTTTACTTGAGTAGATTTGTGAAGAAGAAACGTTAGTCTTACTCTGCTACATTCGGCTACACTCGACTCGTTACTTTTCTAACCATTTATTCTACACATGCAGCCGGTGGATCTACCACCTGTCTGTGTCACCAATCAGACACAGCAACAATGATCACATGACTCCATTTGACCAATTCAGCCGGTGTTCTATAAATTCATCTTACCTGTGAATCTGAGCGACATACGCTCACTGCGCATGCGCAAACAAAAGTTTCCACATCTGTCTCTAATTTTGCGGAACGCCCATAAATCCATGCTGAGTATGAATTATAAAAAATGCTTTTTTTCATTTTTGTGTGATTATATGTTAACTTTAATTGTACATATAAAGTTACTTTAACAGTCTATGAATATACAAGTATATTTCAGTACAGAATTAATCACCAACATACGTGTTGTACATTTTTATGCATCCCAAAAAATATGATGCATCCATCACTGGCATAATATACAAAGCATGTTTCGCTTGCAAAAGAACAGCTTCATAATGCGGTGTCTTCTCTATCTTGAGTAATATTACTTTGAAGTACAGCTACACTTACTTGAGTAAATTTTTGCTACTCTACCCACCTCTGCTTACAGCTCATGAAAATCAAACTGCTGACCTTTGTCCAGAAGATGATCATCACCCTCCAAGGGGAGGATAGACTTACAGAAGGTCATCGCTAAAACTGCTGGTTGTTTGCAAAGTGCTGCATTGAAGAATATTCATGGAAGGGAAAAGTGTAAAAGGAGAAGAGGCACAAGCAAAGAGGGATGACCACAGCCATAAGATTTTTTTCAAGCAAAGCTGATTCAAGAACTTGGGTGAGCTTCACAAGGAGTGGAGTGAGGTTGGAGACAGTGCATCAAGAGCCACCATGAACAGATGTCTTCAGGAAATACTGTTATAAAGTATTGCTAATATCAAGCTACTGCTGAACCAGAGACTAGGTCAGAAGCGTCCTATTGGGATAAGGAGAAAAAGAAGGTCCACAGCTCATTTGCCCAAAGTCCTCTTTTCAGATGAATGTAAATTTTGCATTTCATTTAAAAATAAAGGTCCCAGTGTCTGGAGTAAGAAGAAAGGGACCAAGAATTCCAGCATCTTGAAATCCAGTGTGACGCTGCCACGGTCAGTGCCATGTCATCTGCTGGCATTTTTCCACTGTGTTTTATTAAGTCCAAAATCAATGCAGCCATCTACCGGGAGATTTTAGAGCACTTTATGCTTCCATCTGTTGACAGGCTTTATTGAGTTCACAATTTCCTTTTATACAGCACTTGCCCACAGTGCCAAAACTACCACTAACTAGTTGACCATGATATTACTGTTCTTGATTGGTCAGTCAACTTGCCTGACCCGTTTCTCTATGGGTTATTGTCAAGAGGACGATGAAAAACATCTGACCCAACAATTTAGAGAAGCTAAAGGCTGCTATCAAAGCAACCTGGTCTTCAATAATGCCTCCCTCAGTAGTGCCACAGGGTGATGCCATGCTGCACTGATGCAGAAATTCATGCTAAATGAGCCTTGACAAGTACTAAGTGCATGAATGATAATGAACATAATTTTCCAGAATTTCTGTATTGTAAATTCTTTTTTGATTAATCTTCGAAAAATATTAGGATCCTAACATTTTGAGAAACTGGATTTTTGTTTTTCATGATCTGTAATCTGTACTTTAAAATAATTGTACTGTAAAAAATTTACTTATATGGAATAAATCTAGAACACCTGAGAGTTTCGGTTTTTAAATTAAATTACAACCAAAAATTAACGTCGTGAATAAATTATTTTGACATGCACTACACACAAGTATATAAACAAAATGAAAAGGAATACCTATTTGTGCATGTCACCTTGTGCCCTTTTTTAATGACTTAATATCTAAACAAGCATGCGCTATAGGTTGATAAAGTTATTGGGATAACTCAAAGAATATTAGCATAGAAAACTAATTATAATCTAGTGTTACATAACTTGCAGTACTCAGAAGTCAGAATGCACTCTGCTGTTAAAACTTATATTGCAAGCACCTGGCACATGCTAGCGCCACCAGCGCAGCAGCTGCGTTTTCCCTCTGTCGCTGAGTCAGCAGCGGCTTTTCCAGTGTTACTGCTGTTTGCTCACCCCCCTGCTCCAACCATGAGCACAGAAGTCCCTCCAATCCACTGAGGCAGTCAGCAGGCTCCTTGCCCAGGCTAAGAGGCTGGCAGTCACGCAGACAGGCCAGAAGGACCTCGGCAGTGACACCAGCAAGCGCCGGGTCATGGCGGGTTTGTGACTGCAGCAGGGGGAAGATGAGCAGTAAACCCACACGCGATGTGAAGGGAGCTTGATCTGAGCTGGAGGGCAGTGGAGGGTGGTGATGGGATTGCTGGTACTGCTGCTGCAAGAGACCCTGGCGCTTCAGTAGGGTCAGAGTCTCCTCATCAGCGCCTGTACCAGTGCCAGCTCCTGCGGTCGCACCATCTCGCTCTTGCTGCTCTTCCAGGGCCACCTGTCGTTGTGCCCCCCACAGGCCCCGCAGTGCATTTAGCCGGTACTCCAGGAGACGTGCATAAGCATTGCTCTGGTTACCACAGACAGAACGCAAGCGCTCAGCTAACTCAACTGGATTCTTGGTTTCAAAGGTCAGGATCTATAGATAAGGAGTAAGAACTTATTTTAGTCATACAGAGCATTAGGCTATGATATTTAGTTATAATAAAACCTAAAAACATTGTTTATGGATATCAACTCTCAAGTTTGTCAGACTGAAAATTAATTTTACACATAATACACAAAAAAATATATAAATATTTTAATAAAATTATAATGATAATCATTATTAAGCAATTATTATTGAACCAAAATTAACTTTTTGAATCACCAGCCAAGTTGCCAGTGCAATCAACTGGCCAAGCATATAACCAGTCAAAATATTAAATAGAGTTTTTATGTCACACACATTCCATTCAGTACATACTGTAGTCGGCTCCTTGAAACATTGTCATCTACAAACCTCCATTTTTCACAAAACTTTGTGTCTGCATCCCCTTCCATTGTTTTGACCCATTTTCTTCGGTAGCCGTGTGCTATCAATTGGAAGCTTGGTGTTGCCTTACCATTTTTTTCAAAGTCGAAAGTAGTCACTAGAAATCGCTAAATGACATCACCCGTTAACTGGTATATTGATTGCATCATCATATGTTGTATTTTCATACCAAATAGTAGCAGACAGAAAAGGTGATGTGCAAATCATCAACAATCTGAATCTACAGGGCTGAGCCTGGTGCCTTTTTGTACAATCAAAACAAACAGTTGCTTTTAGCTCTTCTTAAAGCTCCAGTGTTCCAGCAGCAATGTTGTCTTAAACCTCTTATATAAAATGTACATGTATTAAAGTGGAGAGGGAGATTTATTTTACCATTCACATTGGCAGGAATCGTTATTCTTTTGTGCGGTGATTCACGTATCGCGACACTGACTACAAAATGGATTTTTTTTTTTTTTTTAAGTGTTTATAATAGAGATGAACCGTTCGATCGGCCAGTGACCAGAATTGGCTGTTTTTTCAGTTTGATTGGCCGTGACCGGTGATCAGCTCAGATATAAATGATTCTGTTTCAAGTGCAGATGCTTCAGAGTGGCACAACATACACATATTTTAATTATGCTACGTTACTCAACCCATGCGATCACTGCTGAACCATTTACACGTTTTCATCCCCGTGTGTTTGGAGTAAATGATTTGCGAAGTTTGTTTAGAAATAACTATTAGGGCAGACGACAGCGATACTTGCTGCTCAGTTAAATGTTAAACTCTTGAATTTGAAATTAATTTGTAATGTTTAAATGCTTTGCTTGGTTTTTCTTTCTTTCTTTCTTTCTTTCTTTCTTTTTTAACGCCATGCCAGCTTCTATTCATGGCGAGAAGCATTTTTGTTATTTAAAAACTAGATAAGATGTTTAAGATTTATTTTTTCTAAGAATTTTAA
>JAQQZT010000014.1:7715018-7739334 GCA_030068275.1 Clarias platycephalus
GAGTTGCAGTCAAATAAAATATGTTTGATGGACAACTGGGTTCTGCATGATGAACATTGTGGTGGATTTTCTCTTGATAGTAAAAATGAGTGTGTTGCTTTTGTGTGTCCTATCCTGCATCTTGTATAGGTCACTTGATGTGCTTGGTTTTTCATTGTTATAATGAATACATGACATTTAATCAATTAATAAGCTTTTTTTAAAGTTTCAAATCGTAACAAAATCAGGGAAAATTTTTATATCGAATCTGGAATATTTTCGATTCTATATAAATCTAAATTGTGATAATTAACGAATCGCAATTTTAATAAAATCGGCACCTAGGCATCATGATAATATCATATCGGGTGCAGACACATGATTTCCATTCCTAGTACCTACCAAAAGTGGCCCAGGGAGGGACAACTGGTAAACCCTATGACGGGGCCACGGGCGCTAAGGCTCACTAATGTGCCTAGTGGGTGGCTAACCATTTGTATTTGAAAGCGGCTCATGGAAACCCTCACCATTTCTGAAAGACCTTTCAGAAGAATAGCAGAAACTTTAGGAGAGATCAAAAACAACAATGTGGTACACCCTTAAAAAGGAGGAATGCATCTTCAAAGGCCATGCAAAACAACTAATGACAGCAGAATTCATTTTTTGGTGACAAAATCCCCTTCAAATCAGCTAGCGAAGTCAAAAACACTGTGGAGGAGGTAACACATCATTGTCACAGTCTACAATCAAGAGACGCCTTCATGAATGTAAATACAGAGAGTTTTGCTCAAGCTGCACACCACTGATAACACTCAAGAACAGAAAGGCTAGATAAGACTTTGCTATAACACCTTACAAGCAGAAGTCTGCCCAAGTCTAATACAAGATTAAGATTAAGAATATTATAGAAAAAAAAAATATATGGAGACCAATGCATACAGTACCAAACACATCATCATTTACCATGGTCGAGGCAGTGTTGTGGCATGAGCAAGTATGGATTCCAAACACAACTGGGTACCTGGTGCTTATTGATTATGTGACTGTTGAAAGAATGAGCAGGATGAATTCTGATGTGCACAGAGCTATACGTTCTGCTCAGACTCAGTCAAATACTGCACGACTGAAAGTATGGCACTGTAAAGTACAGGTGAATAACGACCCTAGCCAAGTCAGTCACCTGAACTCAAACCACTTCACCAAGATTGTCCTTTACTAAAGACAGAATGACTCACAAACAATAGTGTCAGAACCTGAAGACGAACCTAAAGGCCTAGCCGGTTGTTGTTGATGTCCATGGGGCCAAAGTTCAGTCAGTCATTGACCACAAATTTTTTCAATCGAAATATTACACCTAATTCTATTAGTTTGTCCAATTACTTCTGAGCTTGACTTCATATTTATGAATATGTAAAAATTGCCCTGAACAACATTTAAATGGAGCAGAGGTTTGTCTTGGACTGCAGGCATCATATACACATGGTGTGATGTATCTTCGAAACACGTGCAGAGATCTCCCAACAACGTTACACAGTAAAGTTTGCTCACTCACTAAGAGGCATCCTGATGTGTCAATCATGATCTTTTTCCCTTTTGTTGATGGATTAAACAACAATGTTGTGAACGGAATCATTTGCGTAGATGCTTGTGACTGTGGTGTGAACTACAGATTCCCTCAGAGCTGGTTAAAGATTTCTAATATTTTTGTATATCTGTGAATAAAATGTTATACATACAGTTATACAGACAGTAATACATTAGGCATTAAATACCAGGGCATAATTTGAGGATGCTTTAAAGATACAAAAAAATTGGATATCGCCCAACCCTTTATACTGAGCTTTGTTCCTCCAGTGTCACTGGCTTCATGAGCACACAGAAGTTTCTCCACGCTGCCCACATATGTATTGTATTAGGACATCACATAACAACAGAACAGGACATAAAACAGCCACCTTCCTGAGTTTATTTAATTAAATATTAAATTTTGCTTTTATAAAACATAATGTTATTTAGTTATTCACAAAGTGGAATACATTTTTATTGCCCAATTTAGCCAACAGAGATTTTGGTAGAGAAGAACAAGATTAAACATGAACAGAATCTGCTTACAGTTATACGTTATGAGAGACAATGTCAAGACCAATCATTCCAACTTCCTACTTTAGCAGCTTTGTTTGCAGTCCAGAAGATGAAATCATTGCATGATGTATAGATAGGCAGATTTCAAAGGAAACAGGATGTATTGATGTAAAAGACCAAGATGGCCGCGTGTACACATTACGATGCTCATTAAGTGTATTAGTGGTTATTCACCTACTAAATCATTCAGTCATGTGATTTTAACATTCTGCAGACAGACGCTAGTTAAAACTCTGCTTTGGACGATGTTTTCGTTACAGATCAGTTTTCACTGGTCTTGTGAGGAAGCGAACACACAGCGAGCCCTTTGTCTTGACAGTCTGATACCGGCGCAAACACCGTAAACAAATATGGGGAAACACCACAGGCTATGAGCTAAGCTAAGGCTAAATCTACATTAACCAGCATTTCTAAGTGTTTTCCTTACAAATGTGCAGTCCCTGGAGAACAAACTAGACGAGCGCAGAATTTGGACCATTACACAAAGACTGATTATGGACTGTAATACATTTGTCTTGGCCTAACAGTGTCATCCCAAACAACTTGCTGGCTAAAAGACCAAATCTGCTGACAGAGAAGCAGCAGCCACAGATAAAAACAGAGGTGGGGACATATGCATTTGTGCAGTTGTGCACTACCTCTATTACTGTTGCTACACACTGATTATTAAGAGCAGGCCCTTTTATTTACCCCATGAGTTCACTTGTGCTGTTGTGGTAGCGGTGTATGTGCCCTGGATGCTAAAGCTAGCACGGCCATGAAAGAACTCAGTGCTGCTATTAGCAATCTGCAGACAGTGCATGATGGAGCCTTATTGTCACTGAAGATTTTAATCAATGAAACTTAAGGTCTGTTTCAACAGAATGTCCTCTGCTTAGGGGACACAAAACTTTGGACCAAGTATACAGTCTGGCTGATTCTTAGAAAGTCACACCACTCCCCCACCTCGGACAATCTCTCTGACTTTTATTGTTTCTGCTGCTCAAGTAATCTTCAGACATCAAATGTCTGAATCCACTGGACCAGTCTGGTCATCACCCCAACAGTGGAGGCCCACAACGCTCCATTCTGCTCGGACTTACCTAGACAACTCCAACACCTACGCCAGGATACTGTTTATTGATTTTAGTTCTGCATTTAAAACAGTCAGCCCATTCAAGCTAATCTTGAGTTCAAACAGCTTGGCATCAGTACTCCTCACTGCCTCTGGAACCTGGAGGTTCCCACAAACAGACCACAGTCTGTCAGACTGGACAACCTCACACCCTCCAGTCTTAGCCTCAATACAGGAGTTCCCTAGGGATGCATATTGTCCCCTCTCTTACAATTACTCTTTATACCTGACTGCACTGCAACAGACCGAAAAAAGCCCCTCAGTGGTGGATGGTGACAACCTCTCAACGAATCATTGGCACTCAGATACCCACCATCAAAACAGAAACCCTGCCTGTAGAGGGCGAAAAGCATCTCATCTCCTCATCCCATTAGGAACGTTCTACCAGTGCTTCAGCGCTCTCAAAAACAAGTTGAGAAATAGCTGTGGCTAATGCAAATGTAGCCGTTTCCATACTGGACAGCTGATCATACGGTACTACCTGTTTACATTTACTGCACTGCTTGTCCACTAAACATCTTTTGTACTACATGTAACTTATCTAATACTGCATTATATAAACATATGTGTACTTATATACACCACATATATCTTACTTACAATACATACCACACCTCCATCCTTAAGGCCTTCATACCCATGTACATATCACACCCAAATGTTCATTTGTAATTAATTGGTCATTTATGCACTTCTGATTAGACGGTACCTGAATTTCGTTGGCTTTCTACCTGTAGTTTACAATAAAGGTGAAGCTAATGTAATCTAATGTCATGTTCTAAATCCTGGCCCTTTTCCATGTTTTTGTTAGGACAATTAACTTTCATACCTGATTCAAACCTTGCCCAAGTCCAACATTTCATTCTCAAAACCACTCTCTCAAATAAACCAGTTTACTGATTCATGCACAGGCAGGGGGACAGTGTGCTCAAAAATACTGGTAAAAATATCCTGAGCCCTTTGTAAAAATTGCTGCTAAATATCTGTCATCTGTATGCAGTGCGATCAGAATACTGTCAGCTCGTTCCATGTATGAATAAAACAGCAGTCCCTGCAGAAATATTGTCTAAATCTAAGGGGTGATTTTTGTTGACACGCCCAGGTATGCAAAGTCCTTGTTAGTGGACTACACAAAGCATTTTAAGAACTCCGGTTCCAGTTCCCCAGGGCCAAGACGCTAAGACCCTAAAAGCGGCACCTCAAAAGCAGTTTTGTGCTCATCTGTCTATACACTAATGTCCTCCAGAACTCTCTCTGTTTCCACACTACTGTAGTTTTACCTACTAAGGTAAAACTACTGTGACCATCAAGGGGGGGGGATGGCCAGGCAGGTTTCCTGATGTGGCAACAAAGCCGGGTATTTCCGGGACCAGCATTCTCTAATGGAAACAGGAGCTTTGTCTCATGACCCATTTCTATTGAACAGCCATTCACAGCATTGTTTAAAGGTGGTGAGTGGTCAAGTCTTAAAACTGTCAACCAAAACAAAAGCGCACTGTTTTACTGATTGAGGACCCATTTGGGAGGAAGGGTAAGGGCCTCATCAGGCCAATAGATAAAATTGCAAAAGGGCATCCCTTTGTACTACATTTACTTCTTCAGCATGTATTCTACAATGTATGGGAGATAAAAATCTGGCCAGCCCATCCATTTGCAGATATAAAATAGTTTAATCAAACTCTAAAAAACATTCACAAATTCAATCATGGCGATGCACAAACCTGTGTAACAAAGAGTAACAAAACCTTTAACTAAAACAGTCAAGTAGAGCTTAAACCAGCCTGGGCCCGGTTTCTCGATAACGCACACTCTTAGCGCACTAAGAAGACTCTTAAGATATATCTTACGTAAAGTGATTACTTTTCTAAGTGTGTTTTTCAAACTGTCCCTTAGGAGTCTTCTTAAGTCACTGCCTCTTACGTCCGATGTTACAAGGCGCTGTCTACAGTGAAGGTCCTGAATTAGCTGACATCGGTTGCTCAGGAATCGATTTTTTACTCCTTTTGATGCATTAAACATTACACAAAATTCTTCCAATAACATTTATTTTGACATGGGTTAACTTATCAATAGCATGCCATAATAGACAAATATATAAATTAAATCACCAAACTGTCGCTGATATTTTCATGTAACCTGTGGTGGTGAAACGTTCCGCTAACATTCTGCGAAGTTCTGCAAGGTCCGGAAGCTTCCGCGAGGACCGGCAAAAAATTAAACATGTTTAATTAAACACGCGGACGGCGCCGTCTTCAGTTTAGCACAAAACCACGCTGTATCACTGCCAATTTGTTTGCCACCTGTTTAATATTAAAAGTGATTGCCAATTTTAATGCATTTGGTCACATTATGAAATAGGCTAATTAAAAGTCACTCTATTAGTTCTGATATTAAATAAAATAAAATTCATAAACAGGCCTACAGTATATTCCATCATTAATACGACTTTGATAACGTGCCATAATTTGCTTCCATACACCGCTGATTTATAAAGACTGCTGCTCAGTGTCGGCGACAAGCGTCTTGAGCTGAAACTACGCTAAGAGTTAAGGTTGGTCCAGACCAACCTTACGAACCTAAGAGATACTTAGCGTATGAACGTTTCGAGAAATGCGCCATAGCGTTAAGAGAGAGGTTAAGGTACAACTTAAGAACTACTTAGTGATAAGAAGCACTTTCGAGAAACCGGGCCCTGGCCATTTTCTGATGACCTCTCACATCATAAAGGCATTTCTGTCAGCAGGATTGCCGCCAAACTTTATGTTTTTTCTTTACTACCCCATGCTGAGTAAACTCTAGAGATGGTTGTGGGTGAAAATACCAGGGGATCAGTAATATAGAAATCCTCAAACCAAGTTATCTGTTACCAACAGTCATGCCAGAGCCAAATTCAATTATGTTACACATTGTCCACATTTTTATGGTTGATGTGAACTTTACCCTAAGATACAAGCATGTATCTGTGTGATTTTATGCATTGCAATCATGATGCAACATGATTACTGGTTAGATAATTGTTTCAATGAGAACATGTACTCTTATAGTGTTTGGTGAGTGTATGTCACTTTAGGCTAAATGAAAATTCTTATATTTTCCCTGTGGTGTATTAAAGTAAATTATTTGGCATTTTCTTTTTGGTAATATTTGCCTTTAGGAATATTTCATTCAAAATATTGGTTAGAGATCCGAGACTAAAAAAATCATAACGGCACAATATCAAGAAAAAAAATCTTTTTTTAACACATTTGAAGGATGCTGTTAAAGGTACAGAATGTGATAAATTACTGTAGATATTAATAGCCAAAATATAAAATTTTACCATTTATTTAAAAAAAATTTTTCCTAATTTTCAAGATACATATAAGAGGATTATTTGCTATTCAACATTTGTAAGTGGATTTACACAAGACATTTGGCAATGATATAAATCATGTAAGTTCAAATGTTTGCAACTTATTCATGCTCCAGGGCGTGCTAATTTGTGCATACGATGACTAAACGATGTAGTCCTTGATAAGTAAGTTGCTGCACTTCTATATATAGTAAAGATTTCCCCAATCCTAGACATTTGATGACCCAAGGGGTGTAAAAAAAATAAAAAAAATAAAAAAGGAGAAAGATTTGAGAATGTTGTAGTTTCTTTCAAGCCAATTGGAGGGCAACAATCTCACCCACATGCCAACACCATAAGACGCCACGCCATCAGCTGATCAACACGTACTCGTTAACGTACAGTAAGGGAAACTACATGGTGAGTTTTCAGGGCGATTTGAAGACATGAAACAATTGAGAGTGAAATGCATATCATTTCATCTTCCTTCAGCTTCAGTGTGGATAATGAAACCAGTTATGTTCTGAAAATCACTGGCCTGCAATCTGGTACACTGGTAGAGCATGTTAAGCCACTATCGCTGTTGGGTTTTATTATTCCCTTAAAGTGGAGAACTTTCCAAACATGAGGAGGAATGCTCAGAAGATGTAGGTACTCTATTGGTCTAGCTTCATATGTGAACAAACGTTCTCAGTGAAGTTTAATAAATCCAGGTACAGATCCACTCTCACTGACAATCCTGTCGGCTATCCATCCCATATTCACGTCAGACATTCAGTCTGACTTCATTGTACGTGTTCAAGCCAAATACAAACTAGATTTTCTCAGTGAGAAATGGTAATACAATTACTAAAATATTCTAAATTAATGTTCTTCTGACTTTTAAATAAATGTAATGTTGGTCCAGAAAATATTGCAAAGACAAGCACATTTTTAAAATTCTTTAGCGTATCTTTTTGTGAATGTTGATGGTACACAATTGGGAAACATTGCTTTGAGTAGTGTTTTTAAACAGATTCCCACTGTGCAGAATTCAGTTTAGGATATTGGCCTGGCCCTCCACAACAGTTTCTGATGTGGCCCCTTTGGAAAAAATAATTGCCATGTGAATTGTAAACGTCAGACATTCGTTTTTGTTTTTTTTACACCGACAACCAATTTTTCCCTGTGCAAACCCATGTCACCTTAAATCCATTGTATAGATCAACTGTATATTGATTGGCGAGAAATGATTATCTACCCTACAGGTGAAGCTGATGTGCTACAAACACCTGGAACATTAGTAACATGATGGCATGAACACTTGTTTACTTTTGTATACTTTTTAAATTTATTTAAATTGTTTATAATTTTAATTATTATGTTTTAACAGTAAAGTTGTTTGTACTTCTAGTGTATTCCAGGATTTTTTATTTTTTACAGCATGCCAGACCATTTGTATGTTGTAGACCACTGTGACAATTTAATATGAAAGAAGTGAATGAGCTTACCTCACAGGGCATATGGAAATATTATGATAATTATCCTTGTTGGCCCAGACCAGTTTGAGGAATCTGTATTATGGCCACAGTTGCCCAAAATCAAAGTATTTAAAGCAATAAACTCACTCGGACATGTGATCAAACAACAGCCACCTCATGTGTAGTGTTGAAAGGCAATAATAGCCGTCTTATTACAAATTAAATTACATTATTGGTTACACAACTATTAAAATAACATTTTATTTAATTTTTATTTTATTCAATTTAAGTTCTACAAATGACTTTAAGGTCCTGGAGTCACCTGGGTCAGAAGACATAGAATAAGGGGCATTTAAGCACTGTATAATATACTGGGGATATCCAACAGCATTTGTTTTAAAACACTTTTTATTAGTTGTAAGAAGTACTGAACTTACAACTGCATAAATAAGAGAGCATATGGACAACGAGTAGCTTCAACTGTAAAATATGTCACCTCAATGCACACCACCATATCCAGGTTTTTTAACTGAGGTAGTGATAGCAATTATGCTAGCTTATGAATGTTTGGTTAAGTGAAACTAGCTATCATACTGAAACTCCAAGGTTTTTAAATTTGCTTTATGTTAGAGCCATCAAGGATTTACCCAGAAAGAATCAGTGTGGGTGCAGGTTACTATTTTAATTAAGCAGGAGCCACACCTGATTCCCAATTTTTCAGTCAATCGACTATCATTAGTGGTTTCTGCTTCTCTGGAATGGAAACCTGCACTCACACCGGCCATTTCTGGATATGATTTGATGCATTTGCTCTGCAGAATGTTCATAGAATCAAAGCTTAAAAACAGCCCTGAGTGTGGTGCATGTGCAGGTACTGTACACATTTGTTTCAATAAAATATATATAAATCATGGCGCACCATTTTGCTTGGGAAGGCCCAGTGTTACACTGCATTCTGTCTTCAATGTCTCCAACAATGTCTCATCCTGTGTCCTACTGCCATTACATTATCTTCCCTCCATCTTTTATAGGGTTATCATAGTCCTCTGGAGGCTGAGGTTGCTAATAGCTGCAAACCTGTCCAAGCTTTACACTGCAGTAAAGTTATACAGACATGCTTAGATTTTGACATAAGCACACAAAAATATATATATATTTAAAGGATTTGGTTGCAGTTCTCTCTCCCAAAGCAAAACAATAATATCTCTTCATTAGTTAACCTGGATGATTAACTTTATAAACCTGCATGATACTGAGGTCAAGAGTTTAATCAGAAAGAAACAGATTCCATCTTCGATATAAATGTTAAACTGAGAATATGAGCATTAGTGTGAGTGTAAGTTTACCAAGTTAATTGATAGCGTTTGACAGAAGCAACTGGCCCAAAGTGTCAGAGATTAGCTGCTTGCCAAGTTATATTTAGAAGAAGGATGCTGACCATCAACACAAAGCTAGCCAACATGTCTGCACGGAATGCACCGACAAGACGTCATCACTCATCGTCTATATCGCTTTATCCTGCGGGGGCGGGGGGGTGCTGGAGCCTATCCCAGGAGACTTAGGGCAGGAGGCAGGGTACACCCTGGATGAAGTGCTAATCAACCTCAGGGCACAGACACACTCACACACTCATTCACACACTATGGGCAATTTCGGAAAGTCAATTAGTCTATTGTGCATGTCATTGGACTGTGGCAGGAAAGCGGAGTACCCGGAGGAAACCCACCAAGCACGGGGAGACCGGAGAACCCGGAACCTGGAGGTGTAAGATGACCTGCCCATAACGAATTTAATTAACTGACAATGCAAAAGTTCTGTGTTTTGTAATCCAAACACACCAAGCTGTAAAACTGATGACTTTAACTCTCTCTCTCTCTCTCTCTTTCCTTCTCTCTCTGTCTGTCTTTGAGTGGCTGAAAAACTGCTAACATCATGCTCAGTCAATTGCATTGACTCCAGGTGACATGCAGTAGTCAGCTCCTGTTACACACACACACACACTGTTGTGATGTGTGTGACTCTCTGGACAGAATTAACCTGGGATCCAGCTAGTACCTGACTGACTGTGTTACAAAATAACTAGACAGATTATGTAACAGAGCCAGGGCTAATCAGTTAGCTGTGATAACTTACTCGGGTTTAGCGATGAAGCTAGGCGACCCTTCTGTCTACTCTTGTTAAGTAGTTAGCGATCTATTCGTACATGTTTTTTTCCCTGATCGGGGAGTGTTTCCCCGCAGTGTGTCTAACTCGGCGATCAGACAGAGGCGTGTTTACAGCGCAGCACCCGGCTGTCAGCTGGAGGTGGAAGTCCAGGCTTGTAGTAGCTATGAGCCTCAGCCTGGCCTACCGCTGTCATCTGCCAAGACTGTGATTCAGGTCATGGTTTTAACACATAAAGGGTGAAGTTTACCTCCTGCTCGGTGTCTCCATGCTCAGAGACCCCCAGTTCGCTGGGTAATTCGGCGAGGTCCGTGACCCGCATCAGCCCATCGTGGAGGAAAATAGTCTCTTCTTTCACAGACAACCACTGGGTCGAATCCAGAGCCCCTGATCCCATATCTCTCCCCCGAATAAAGCCCTGAACCTGACGCACATTAAAACTAACTATCACACGCTGAGACTGAATTCTAGCCGCGGTGTTGTCATTCAGTAAGCGGTCCTGGTGTAGTGTCGGCTCCGCCCGTGTAGCAGCAGCTCCCTGCCTTTAGCTCCACAAGCTAACTTACAATGAGCGCTAACTGCAAAACGCCGACCTGCTACTCGGCTTAAGCGAGCTAATATTACTCTCCTATTCCAGAAAGATGACACAGCCTGTCAGATACCCTCTCCTATACAGGATAATGCAAACTGATAAGCGGCGTGCACAAACACTATATACTGCTTTAATTACCCAAGATTTGTTTATCTATCTGTAAGCTAAAATAAACCAGTCCTGGTGTCAGAGTAACGCCATGATGCTGTATTATTGGAAGCCGAATTCTCCCAGAGTACACTGCGGCTGTGCATAAACACAGTTAAACGGCACCAACGGAACAATCTGATTAAATATCTCTCAGTACAGCGCATGTAACCTCACACACACACACACACACACACACCAGTCAGGATATGAGGTCTAATTCTAAATAAAACATGACTTTAAAAAAATCCTAGGTATGAAGCAACGGATAATTATTATAGCAATTATTTTTGTAATTTAATTTATTTAGATATTATAATTATATTATTTATGCTAGCATACTATAAAACTCATTATATTATATTATACTATATTATATTATATATTATATGATACATCATATATCATATATACCAACTCATATCATACAATACAATAATATCATATATAATTTATGATTGTATTATATTAGATTGTATGATATGATGTATATGATATGATTACATAATCAAATGTTTTGATTCTCGTCACATGACTACAGAGCTCTGTATAAGTGAAACCGAGAGCTTAAACCAAGACACGTCGGCATTAAGCTGGTTAAGACCCTCCGTTTTAGCCCTCCGTTCAGACTAAAATGAACCAGTGTGTGATGTGTGCTATCCAGCCCGATCTATGATCGAGGATGAGGGTGAAGTGACAACTGGCCAGATATTACATTTGAACGTACTGGAATTGGTTTTGAACTATCCAACACATCATTAAACCCTGTAAGGATACGGAATCATGAACTTTGTGGAGGAAATGTGTTTAGGGGGAAAAAAATCACAAATGGAAATCACTTAAATGCTTTTTAAAAATGCACTGTGAAAGGAAGAGCATTTACATATAGTAAATTGATTATAATAATATAATACACTCAGAAAACAAGAGAAGGCTGACACAGCAATGCCGGGGTATCATTTCAGGCTTGTTTGGCTTGTTCCAAACCCGCACAGTTTGGCTATGGTCTATGTGGGTTTCCTCCAGGTTTGTTTTCACTTCCAAAAACATGCAGGTACATGAAGTGGCTACAATTAATAAGCCCTGAAGGTGACCGAGATACAAAAATACATTGTTAAGATGAATAAATGAACAATGTGTAAAAACAGCTGCCTTACTTTAAACAAAAACATTCTTAGTACTGTAGATCTACTTGAACATATACAGTATATTTTATTTACTCTAAAAATAAATGTGGCCTGATGTGCCTAGAAAATATCGCAAACAAAATATAATTTGTGAAAAACTTTGGCCATCTATTACAGTGACATAAAAAAGAACTTCTAACACATCAAACATGAACATTTGCCTGATCTCTCATCATGTGTTCAGTTAAAAGCTAAATTTAGCCAGTTATTTACCTTTGTTTGGCTTGGCAATGTTATCTGTGGCAGACATGATCACCAGACAAAATTATCAAATCTTTTGATTCTCATCACATGAATACAGAGCCCTACATTTTAGCCCTCCGTCCAGATTAAAATGAATTTTGAAGTGGTGTGAGGGCCGTGCTATCCAATGCAGAGGAGCATGATCGGGGATGAGGGTGAAGTGACAGCTGGCCAGGTATTACTTCAGCTCCTCAATGGCCCTTTTGATGGCAAAGGCCTCTTGCTCAAAGGCAGCATATTGTCACGCTGGTGGGGTGAGTTTCCTGCTCACATACAGTACAAGATGGGATGCTATTACCCATAAACTACAACCTGTGACAGCAGGGCACCCAGTCCAGTCTCTGAGGCATCTGTGTGCAAAGTGATGCCTTTAGTATACAGTAGGTCTATATTGCTTCAATCTTTTTTGCTTGAAGTTTTAGTAGGTCCTGTCTGATTTGGTGCCCCAGGTACTCTGCAGTCACTACATCACTTTGTACAAATGATTTTGGTGGTTTTTCTAAAGGATTGAGTGGATGGCAGTTTCGTCAAGGGAAGTGGCAGCGTAAAAGGTCAGAGATGTTGAAGCACAATATTACATTGCTTAGACGGCAGAAAAAATGAAAAACCTGGTAATGCCAGTGGCTTTGCTCCGTGTGTGTCTTTTTTTTGGCGTCTGGATTGAGAGCCACCTGCCAATGTCCCTTGGTCAGGTCCAGTGTCGAGATAAGGTGTGCCCTCTTCAGGCACTCGTTGAAGTCATCCACTTGATGTAGTGAATATGCATAAAATTTGGGTATGTGGTTGAGATGTTGGGGCTAGTGGACTCCACTATAGTACCATTGTGAAGCATGTTAAAAACCTTTGTTTTGATGGCATGACAGGAGGATTCTAGATCCAATGATCATCTAATGACTATGCTGGGAGGAGTTTTAATGTCAAGACGTACCAGATGTATGAGCCCTCTTACCAGGCTTTTGCAGGCAATAGTTCACTCCCACTCCATGTTGGTGTAGGGGTCTCTCCATCGGGCCAGGTACTTAAATATGGGTCGGTCATACAGTATGAACAGTATTGTTCTGCCTGAGCCTGCTGCATACGTTTACAAACAATTGGGAGCACACAATAAATTTTTTGTTGAATTGCTTGTACATATTCACTGCTCTGAATGGAGATGGCTGCTCTTCCCAGTCCTTTCACGCTTCAAGCAGACCTTGTAAGCGTCTTTAGTGCACTAGTGCCAACCATGTAAAACTGATGGAGCCTTGTGACATTTCTCAGACTACAAACAAAAGTTAGTGCTTCATGAGGTGTACCTAGTTCCAATTTCAGCCCTCTTCATTTATAACATATTTAAGCATCTGCTTGACTGTTTGCTTGATGTGCTCCACACCCCCGTCAGTTTGAGGATTTTCTGCTTGGAATTGGAATTGTTCAAATGGGAATGAAAGTCCTTTAAAAAAAAAACCTGTACAATGACATGAACAAGACTGTGTGCAGGGGAGTCACTCATAATATGATTAAAACTGCACTTTTAACAGGTTGATTTTATATATACTAATTGCATTATATAAACAGCATTTTTCAAATATAGTCTTCAAATTTATTATAAATCTCACAATCATATTGGACATAATATGTGATTAAAAAAAAAGACAAAATACACACTAATGTAAACTAAAGAGGTGCCCAAAAGATTTATACACACTTCAACGGTTGCAATTTTTTTTTAATTCGAAGTGGCCATTTGAAGAGTGGCATATACAGTGTCTTGCAAAAGTATTCATCCCCCTGATCAATCTGGCGTGTTCCTTGGGCTTCATGATGCTGTATGTTCACTAATGTTCTCTAACAAACCTCTGAGGGCTTCATGGAACAGCTGTGTTTATACTGAGATGAAATTACACACAGGTGGACTCTATTTACTAATTAGGTGACTTCTTAGGGCAGTTATCTTCTCTGGATTTTAGTTAGGGGTATCAGAGTAATGTGGGATGGAATACAAATACTTATGCAAGGCACTTCATTTTTCATGTTGAAGTGTGTATGCATTTTGGGCCCCAGGTTTAATAAAAAATAAATGTATCATAAATTTAAAAATAAATGTATAACACTTGGTAACCTTAACAAAGTAACCTTCATGGTAATTGAAACAATACCTGTTAAACGGTTGCACATATGATTATATATAGTCAGTGTAAAAGTTAGAGCCCCCTGTTTTTTGTGTAAATACTTAATAAAAATTAGCTTGTTGTTAATAATTATCTGGTTATCTGATTGTTAAACAAATAAATGACAAAGTATCTTATTATTAGGAATACAACATTAAGTGAACATCTACACATAACCTCTTTGCAATTATTTATTTAACAAAAATGAAGCCAAAAAGAAAAATATGTGGGTAATACTAATGTTACTAATGGTAATACAGATGTACTTAATCATCAACCCTTGATTAAGTGATCATTAGCAGATGTGAAACATTCAAGATTTGTCTGTCTTCCTAGGAGTAGACGTCCCAGCACATTCACCCCAAGGTCAGACAATGCTCAGAGAAATCCAAAAAAAAACAAGAATTACATCTCAGACCCTACATGCCTCACTGAGCATGTTCTATGTTACAGTCCATGACAGGCAAAATTAGAAGATGACTGAACAGGTACAGTTTGCTTGGAAGGGTTGTCAGAAAAAAGCTTCTTCTGTCTAAAAAGGACATGGAAGCACAACCGTTGACTAAACTGCATCTGAAAAAAGCACAAAGCTTCTGGAACATGTCCTGTGGACAGATGAGACCAAAGTGTTGTTGTTTTGGCCTTAATGTCCAGTGCCATGTTTGGTGAAAAGCAAACAGCATTTCAGCAGAAAAACCTCATACCCAGTGTCAAGCACATCGGTGGAGGGGTGATGATTTGGGCTTGTTTTTGCAGCCACAGGACCTGGGCACCTTGAAGTCATTGAGTCAACGATGAACTCCGAACTCTGTATACTAGAGTCAAATGTGAAGCCATCTGTCCAACAGCTAAAACTTGGTCGAAAGATGGCCATGCAACAGGACAATGATCCGAAACACACCAGTAAATCTACATCAGAATGGTCCAAAAAATGAAAGAATCAAGGTTTTGGAATGGCCTAGTCAAAGTCCTGCGCTCTACCCATTTGAAATGCTGTGGTGGAACCCTGAGAGAGCCCTGTATAAGCAAATGCTTACCGTACTTAATCAATGTTGTAAAGAAAAGCAGATGAAAACGATGTGAAAGACTGATAAATGCATTCAGGAAACAATTACAACAAGTTATTGCTGCTAAAGGCGAATCTACAAGCTAATGAATCATGGGTGATTAGTATTGTCCTCATGTTTTTTCGTTTTGCCTATTATTTTGTTAAATAAATAATGGCATGGTGGGAAAAAAAACATTTATGTTGTTGTTTGAAATTACTTTCACACATGACTGTAGTACACACTTAGAGAATGGATTCATTTATGGTCACGCTATCCAATATACCCAAATGAGGAAGTATTTTAATTTATATTAAGACATTTTGTTCCTATAAAGCTGCTTTGTGGCAAATTTTTATATTTCCAAACAGGTTTCCCTGTTCTTCTGTTAAGAACTAGTCAAGCACTATGCTTTACATGTTTTTTCTTTCTAGGATGTAAAATCCTAAGGCAACGTTTATAAAGTTGATTGGAGGCTCTTTTATTTGTAGATGTTTTTCTGTTTTTCACTGCCCTCTGACCTTCCAGTTTGACCAGTGTCGTCTCTAACTCTGTGGCCTTGCGAAGGACGGCAGAACATCTACAAATATAAAAACAAAAAAATAATCACTAAAGTAAAAAGCTTTGATTAATTAAATATACTTGTTCATTAAACCAAGGATTATAAAACTTTTTTTAAACCAGGAGTCCCATGAATTGTAAAGAAAATCCCACTTTACACAAAAGTATGTTTATGTATAAGTATTAGTTGAATATGTGCAAAAACAAAATGTACTGTCTACACCGGAATTGGTAAAGAACTCACAGATTGCACCATGAAATAAAAATATGTCTGTCTCTAAGTCCAGTTCCCGACCTAACTCACAGTCTACAGTACTCACCAGGCAACAGCCATTTTTCTCATTTTATAAATGCTTCACTGAATGCTTACATTAAGCATTTGATCACTGCCTAAAAGGAAAAGAAATCAGGGAGAAGCTGCCACTGAGCATGATCTAGAATTCAAGACACTGGCTGTCAATAGTGGATGAAATGAGCAAGTGTTAAAGGCAGCGCACTGAAATGGAGTATGTTCAGAGACCCTAGCAGAATTTCCCAGCCAAGACAACCAGTCCACTCTAGATCCGCTCTCCTCTATCCTTTTCAGACAGTTTCGGAAATAGCAAGACAAATCATCATCTGAAAAAAGCCCTTTCCTAACCTGAGAATTATATAGTAGGGCTCATGCAGGTCAATTAAAACCCATCCTGGCCTCATCGCCTTCCATCAAGAATCAGGCCATGGAACTCGATGTACACTGAGGAGATGTTTAAACAGAGCTATAATGGACCCTGAGGGTCGACGACTATTGAAGACTATAGATTATCATAAATCAAGTCACCATTAGGTATTGTTACAGCTTTCACTAGTTGCATAAGTCTTGGAGCAAATCTGAGAGTTATGCATTTTCAACAAATAAAGTGCAATTAACCAATCTGCATCAGAGATGGTGATGAAAGGTAAACCTCATGTAGCCTTTCTTCCCTGTCTTCACTATTCCAGTGTCTCATTGAGACATCCTGGGCAAGTTTGTAATCCCCTACATAGAAGATATACTAATCTCATCGGACCATATCAACCATGTCAAACAAATAACTAAAAAGATTACGACAGAACCAACTATACTGAAAATTACATTACAATACATTAATTTCATTTCAGGGTTGTATAAGCATATCAGCATTGAGGGGATCATAATGGAGACAAACAAGGGAGACACCATCAGAGAATGACACACTTTCAACCTCCCAGATCCTCTGAATGCAACTAGAATAGACTCACCAGCTGTGGATAAATGCTTCCAATAAAGTGGACATGTCTTGGAGAACACTGACCAGAGACTCAAACAAGAAGTACACTTATATAAGGAGTTTGCTGACTCCTTATAAGGAGATAAGGAGAGGTATAAACCAGGCTATCAAATAAGGTTATCAACTCATGACCTCCGTGTCAACCAATGAGGCAGGAAACTTGTTCAGTTTATACACAGAAAAAATGAACAAAGTCACTTAACAAGCCGGAAATGCCCAGGTACTACCACATAGCTCCATCATTCTATGTGTCCCGAGTGAACCCAGGCACTGCAGGCGTACTAGCAGCCAATATTGCACCTACAGCAATCCCAGTACTCCTTGACATTGAATGGCAACTAGCCTTCATCATACATAAGGGGAGTTTCTACAATCTCCCTGATTATTGGGATTAAGGCCAAGAGATACAGTGCTGGTTACTAGCACAAAATATTCTAGACCCCCATATGACAAATTCCATGCCCATCACCCTAAACGTACAGCTCCTTGAACTAGGTCCAAAAGATCTGCCATATCCACATCAGAATCGGTGAGACGCTCTAACTCCCAGACTTCTTCCCATACTACAAACATGGCCACCTTGAACTCTATGTCCTAGCACAACACACTCATAATTACATACAGTAGACAGTCCAAAACTTCTGATTAGACAAATCTTTATCACTGCTCACCTCTAAATATATACACACACACACACACACACACACACGCACACACACATGCACACACCAAAAACCACTCTGAGGCAGAATATAATTTATTGTTTTTGTACTTCCTGTGCAAAGTATTTGTCACAATGTTTTAATATCCTGATTCGTCTGACTTTGCTATCGTTCTTCAGTTTTGAGATTCTGGTTTTCCTAGTCTGTTTTGTTTACTGGTTACTTGAGCTTTGCCTGTTTTTGACCACTGTTTTTGTCCCCACATTCATGGATTGTGTGCTCCAATTTTAACAAAATGTACACTTTTACCACATATTAATATTTTCTTTTTTTTTTTACAAATCAATTTTAGTTTTCAGTTTTTAATTCAGGTTGACATCAATTATAGGGTTCGACTGAACTGATTCCTGGAGGTTCCTGGAGCCCAGTTTGAGTACAATAGGGCTAAAATGCCAAACCAATGCAATATGTTCAAATGTTGATTAATGCATTATTTTTTTTATTTCCAAACCTTGTATTATTGGTGCATTCCTTGGTTTTTGGTATTTCGATGCAGGCCATGGAAACAAATCTCCATAGAAGGTTCTTTAGTAAATCAATGCTCTCCAGTTGCTTTAAATTATCAGTCAACCTGTCAGGAAAAAGAAAGTGTGAAATGGCCGTAGGATTAAACTGTTAGAGAAAGTACATCAAATGTATTACAGCTAATGCCTATGAAATAACTATGCAATGTATGATTGTTTTTTTTTCTGTTATCTCAATTAATGACCTGTGTATGCAATCGCAATGGTAGATTGCAGTTGTTTCTGAATTCTGATGTCCATATAATTTCTGCATGGGATTTATCCTATATTTGCAGTCATCCAAATGTCTGGTTGCATCACATATGGCTAGAGAAGAGAATAAAATAATTCCACAACTGATGCCTCTGTGTATAAAATTCAGAAATAACAATACAGTAGATGAAATGACGATTGAGATATAGCTGTACATGTTTGGAAATAGATCCATTGAAGTGCACAGAAAGCTGCGGCAAAAAAAAAGGTGTAGAAGAATTTTCATATATTAACCTATCAATCATCTAGAAATCTGATTTCTTTTATAATGAGGAATAAGTACAAAGTGGCAAACAGCAGTTAAAAGGTGTTGAGCTCTTGTTAAATAAACCAGGATAGGATATAATACAATAAGTAGTTTCCCATTGCACTTATAAATGATAACTGTGAACATTTGCTATATAGTACATCCATTCTTAAACTAATACTAATAATATAGTAAACTATACTACAGTAGCAGAATTTGGATATAATAATGTATTTGAGAAAACCTACTGTAGATATAAGATGTATATGTACATGTTTAAAGTGCTTCCTAGCTATAAATACAAATTAAAGGTTCAAATAAATCTGTCAATGCAGGTAATCTACTCTCCAAGGACATTCTTCGAAGACTCTTACCTTACAGGTAAACTGATTAATGTTCAACCTGAAGCATTTTGTAAAAGCAAAAATTTTTAAATCTATTAGCTTGAATAAGACATGGTCCTGAGGCACCAACGCTTCACTGGCATCTCAGGAATGTTAAGGTACAGTATATAGACACTGAGATAGAATGCAGTACAAAGGTGTAGCCTCAGCCTCATGTTAATGCAGTTTATGTTTGAAATGTATAACAAAAGCTAGGATTTTGCTTATGGAAAATGTGCATTTAGAATAAAATGCTTTCTATAATAATAATAATAATCATAATCATAATCATCATAATCATAATCATAATAATATTCATTCATTAGTATGTATTAATTACTCTTCATTACAAAAAAGTACAGAAACTTGCACATAAATTAGTGCTTTACCTGCTGGTTTAAGGGTTTGACGTGCAGAGTTGGTTTTGTTCCCGATCTTAGGTTGTTTGCTGATTTCAGCTGAATTGAGTTTCATTTCAGATGTGCTTGCACTTCGTAGGCGGCCTCTGCTTGATACTGCACTGGACATGTTTTCTCTACTTGGAAAATTCATCTTCTTTTTTGTTCGTGACATGCTTCCATGGGATTTGTTAGTCTTTGAAAGTTTGCTAACTGGAGGTAGTGTTATGAAGTTTGGAGATACTGTATCTTGTAAAGATGCGTTGTGCTGCTTGCAGTGATTTCTCCTGTGTTGTTTTGACTGGAAATGATCACCTCTAGGTGGATCACCCTTCATCTTGCATCTTGAAGGTTTATATCCTTTCATAAGCTTGGTTTGTACTGTGGGAATGGGCCAGTGAGTAATGTTTTTTCTTTTGCTTGGAGTAATTTTCTTTGATGTAGCAGCCATTCTTTTTGTAGATGCTGTAGATGTTGTTGTGTGCACAGGAGCAGTACTTGCGGCTGCTGGGAATTGAGTGTTTCTATTTATAGGTTCAGATTTCTGATGGAGCAATGTTGTGTTACAGCTCACCAGTTCCTTTGGCTGTGCTGTGGTAGGCACTGATGAAACTGTCTTTTGTTTTCCATAAGGCTGCACAATAATTTCACCCAAATGCAATGTATGGTCTGCTGCAGAAGCTCCTGGTACATAACTCTTTCGAGATGTTGATTGCTTTCTTTGTTTCAGTTTCATGTTTTTTTGTATTGCAGTAGTTGAAGGTTTTCCCTGGTAAACTGGTTGCTCAGGAATACCAACGTTTGAAGTTGTGGCATTATATGCTGTTGAATCTTTGAGGATTGCATAAGGGGCAACCTTATCTGATGTGCACCTAAATAAAAAGTGTAAAGAGTGAGAGCTGCAGAAAAAGCTAAAAGTATATTATATGACAAAAGAAATAGAAGGGGGTGGGAAGGGAATAAAGATGTGTGTGCATTGCCAGAGGGCACAGCAAAGCAAGTCAACACATGCAACTACATAAATGCAACCAAATTTTTACCTAGGGATCTTCACTAGTCTTGATTTTTTAACCATTCCTGAGAACACAGATCATTATATACTTATGGAATATGGAAAAGCAAATCATATAGTGGTTAAATCTATGCTTTTATGTTGTAAAAGCATAGATTAACCTTGTAACGTTTACCTTGTAACGCTTACCTTGTTTTAAGTAGAAATATGTGATAATAAATCTTAAGACATTACAAAAAGTTGTTTAGACTGATTAAATGAGAAACGTGACAAACATTTAAAATAAGTCCTCAAGTCGTGTGGCTGTATATAACCTACAGCCCTGACTAGGGTTAGATATAAGAGTTGTTATTTTATACATTAATCAATTCTAAGCTAAATCAATATTTAGTTGAACAACACTGCTAGCACTGTACCCTCCCAGTGTACTTCAACACTCACATTCCAATCCAGTTCAGCTTGGTGCACCTTTTCTTCTGGATAAGCTCAAAGCAGTGGAGTTTAAAGATGTTGAAGAAAGTATAGCCCACCATATTCGAGACTGTATCATTGATGCCTAAAAGGCATTGTTTAAACCTAAAAATAAGTACATATAATAAAATAGAGATTTGATAGAAGCTCTCTCTTGATCTGAGATAACAACACAATAGGGATTATGTGTACAGGCTGACAGTGCATTCAGAACTATGCTGTTAGACCTACATAAAAGACTTGTGGATATTAGCATGGCTATTTAAAATGCTTATTTAGTTAAAACCCTTAAAACTTAAGGAGCACAGATATGTTCCGGCAACATAGCATAGGTCAATGACGATGAAAAAAGAATATGTGCGTGCTCATATGAAAGTTTTGCCAGTGTGTGTTAAAGGCTTCATTTTACAACCTGTGCATTTGGGTTTTCAGATATGTCAGGTAGAACAAAAGTTATCATTACTTTTATAAAGGGTAAATTTTACCATGACTGGAATATGGGTATGATGTTGCAAAAATAACTTAAAATTAGCTTCTTTTTTTTGGTCGTAGAAACAACCGATAACAACCATAAAAAAACGCATGATTATGTGTATCTGTGCTATTTCTTTACTGAAAATAAATTAAATGTAATGCTGCACAGTTATACAAGAATATATCAAATCTGAAAAAATGAAGATGCATACCAGTAGCTTTACTGTGAAAACATATAGTGATGAACCTAAAGTACAGTTACTATTGTAAAGAACTAGTTACTGCCAGAAAAAGTATTTCATATAAAATGCAGTTCATTTCCTTCCATAAATTTGAAGATTAAAAAAAATCATCAAAGTAAATTTTGTCATATAACTTTACTATGTAGAATCACTACTGCATCCTTTTCAAAAAAAAATTAAAGAAAAGAAAAGTTGTAACATCTTTTATTTCATGCCCATATACCTGGAGATGAGAGAAAGACAGCTGTATAATGTACAGGTGACAAGATGATAAATTATGAGTCTTCCTGCGAGGTATAAAGGTGTTGTGCATGGAATGCCCCCCCCATGCCCCAGGTGAAGCAGTGATTGTACCTGTGGTCACAGTCGCAGTGTGAAATGGTGAAGGGAATTGGGTTAAACACACCAAAGTTCACAGTGAAGGGGCGAATGATGTGGTCGCAGTGATCATGCTCTCTGCAGCATCTGTCCACCCGCTCGAACATACCTTCAAGCATTCGATATCAACAAACACTTTTACAGCGATTGTTTTTGTTTTCAAAACAAACTCTTTAATGTAGCGAGCTTCATGTACAATTAAATGTATTAAGTTTAGTATTGGCTACACTAGTGAACATAATCTGTATGTATTTTACAGTATTTAGTTTGTCTCTATATTTGTTTGGCTATTATAATTATTCAAATGTGCTGAATAAAAATATATATTTCTTTTATAATCCATTAATAGTCTGTCTGTCTGTGTTATGCGCTAAAATACCCCCTGATTGCCCCCCCCCACATAACCTCTATCAAATATTATATTACAACATACATTTATATTTTTATTATGATCTTATATTACTATTCAGCCCATTAATGAAAAATTGCCATGTAATATTTCTGCATTTATTTTGTACATAATGTTTCAACTAAATAAATACTGTAAACGAATTTTATTTTATTTAATATAAAATCATCACATAATTGCGCGTGTTGCGCATGAAAACGAGTCGAGTGTTTAGTGTGAGCCTGGGTTTACAGAGCACTTCCTCACCCAGCTGCTCGTAGTCTCCCGCGCGGCTCCCGCGTCCGCACCACAGCGTCCCGGGGAAGATCCAGGCGCGCTTCCGCCGCTTCCCCCCCGCAGGCGCCGCGTCCCGGGCGGTACTCTGCCGGGCCGCTGCTGCTGTCGCTCGCTCCGGGTGTCCAATTGCAACTTGTCGCATTTCACATGGACTCCCCGGCTGCAGGAGCAGAGTGAGGTTGAGGCGCGGAGCTGACACTTCATACAGGTCCCTCACACCCCGCTCTGAATCACACACTGACAAATAACTCCGAATCAGGTGTGTCTCTGCGCTTATACTACACTCCTCTACACGGAGCTCTGGTGTCCACACGCTCCAGTATAAAAGGACAGACTCTGTCCCCGAAGGTCTTCGAAGAAAACTACACCGAGTGCGTCCAAGTTCCGACTCAGAACGAAAACAAAAAACCTCCTCGTTCCTGGTGAGCGGAATTAAAGCTCCAGAGAGGAGGACAAGAAGACAAGCGGACTGGAGACGAGTCTTACGTCTCATGGTCAAAATAACTGCGGGATAAAAAATAAAGCTGATTATATAAAAATATTTTATATTACATGAAGTATTATATGAATATACTTAACAGTTACTTCCACTTGTTCCAGCTGTTGTATGCTGTTAACATCTGGATCACAGGTGGATGGAGGTGTGGAGGTGATCTGTGGTCTCACTGTGTGTGAACACTAACGCATCCCAACAAGACTGACTGCAGAATCACCTGTGTTGCCAGGTTCGCTGTTTTCATGCTGAACCCAGCAGCAACACGGGCACTCTTCAGCCTGCTGATACGCGCATCGGGGGTGACGTCATGGGAGGTCTGCAGGGGTAATGCCCACCACCGACCACACCCACCCACCACAACCACGCTAAAATGCCACGGTTGCCCCCTACATAATTCCTGTACACTTATCATCTATACTGCTCTATACAGGGTCGCAGAGGGCCTGAAGGAGGGCATGAGGCGGGGGTACACCCATCTCAATCCATCACAGGGCACACAGACTTATACACTATGGGCAATTTAGAAACGCCAATTAGTCTAATTTAGTCTAAAATAGATTAGCCTTAGGTAAAGGAGCAGATCTGGGGGACTCATGGACGTAGAGTATTACGGTGAACTGGTATGTTT
>JAQQZT010000014.1:7765950-7779554 GCA_030068275.1 Clarias platycephalus
AGTACTGAGCTGTAAAAAAGATGGAAATAAACCATTATTATTACAACATAAATCTTTAAATTAGACAGTTCTGAGCTAATCAGAGTCTTAGTTTGTTACAATGTAAACCCTGGAATTTGATGGGAATAAACTGTTTTTATAACAACATAAACATGTTAATTAGACAGTTATAAACCGTAAAAAAACAATTAAAGTCTTTAAAATATACAGTATAATGAGTGCAATCTCGTACAACCAAAAACATTGCTACCATATTTTTTACGGTAAACTTCTACCATTTTTTTACCGTAAAATTTAAGTTTTTTTTTTTTTTTCACAGTGCAATAACGGTGCTACCGTTTTTTTTACGGTAGAATTCTGGCAACCACAGCTGCCGTTTTTTTACCATAAAATGTATAATTTATTTTTTACAGTGTAGGTTATGATATTGTGTCGGGTGGTGCATGACGATGATTCCCAGACGTATAAATCATGTTCATGCCATGTTCAGGTGACTGGTATATGTAAATACAACAATGTGATAATATTCTCAATGAAGCAGGAACACACACACACACACACACTGTACAGTATACAGTACACGCTCAAAAGTTTGGGATCACTTGCAAACTTCTTTGTTTTTGTTTAGTGATTTATTTTCTACATTCTACAATAATACTGGAGATTTCAAAACTATGAAATAACATATGGAATTATTTAACAACAACAGTAAGTTGTTATTTTAAGACACTTTTTTGGAACAGTTATTGCAAAAAGAATATTGTTAAATGCATTTAACGGCAGAGGTTTGCAGGTCATTTCTGTGGTGGACGCGGACCAGCATAAGCACTCTGTCCAGTCTGCAGATACGCAGTCCCACACACAGCAAGCTGTGATACACTGTGTGTTCTAACACCTTTCTCTCATAGCCAGCATTCAGATTTTCTGCAATTTGCACCATATTACCTCTCAAGAGCTGGAGTTTTGGAGTTGTTCTGACCCAGTCATCTAGCCTTTGGGCCTTGTCAAATCCATGCAGATCCTTATGCTTGCACATTTTTCCTGCTTCAGACACATTAACTTTGAGAACTCAATAGTGGTTTTAATTTCGTAGCTGATTGGTGTGTATAATTTACCTTTGGGATTAACAAAGTTCTCTCTCTCTCTCTCTCTCTCTGTGTGCTGTTGCAGGTACAACCCCTGTTTCTGTTGAGTTTAACGGACCTGCTGTTAGCCGTGAGCTGGTTGAGTGGCGCGCTTCTCTTCAGCAACTCCTGTGACACTCCTGCTACCTGTTACAACCTCCACACTGTAGAGCAGGTAAATAAAATATCATCACTTGAACTTTATCATCACTACCACCAGGAAGCTTCACTTTTGTCACATACTGTATTGTATGATATTGCCTTGAAATATGATTACCCTGCATCAGACTAGATTATCTATTCTATTTAATGTCTATTGACACACTGTTATTTAAATAAGAATATGTATATAGACATTCATGTTTTGCTATTTTCCTGATGATTATATAAATAATACGTTGGGTTGTGTTTTGTAGCAGAAAGTCGGTGCCTTTAGGACTTAATTCCTGCCTAACGTAACCCACATGCTGCGGCTTGTTGCAGTTTACCAAACCTGCTTCATGTGGCTTGAATTAAGAAACACAATAAGCACAGACACCATGAGGCGTGACAGTTGGCTTCTTAGATTTATATCTGTTAGTGTTGATGTTTAGCTGTTTTAAATGTATTTACGTGAATAACCTCACGTGCAGTAACTGCCTGGTTTATGTCCACAAGCAGGCACTTGCTCTTAAACCATAGTTTATAGTTACTATGTATAGTTAATAGTATAGTTACTATTATAAACTATGTACTATGTTATATGTAACCACAATTACCCAACTACTGTTGGCAGGTTTTGTATTTTATAATGCATCACTATGCCACCAAATTTTAGCTAAATGTCTAACGTAATTATTCGCCAGGTTGCTGTGTACAGGGCTAGGTGGCGTAGTGGTTAGCACTTTGGTCTTGTACCTCCTGGCTCGAGGGTTGGAGTCCTTTATTCAGGTCTGTGCGTGGAGTTTGCATGTTCTCCACGTGCTTGGTGGGTTTTCTCCCACGGATTAGGGCAACAGGTGTTTCACAACTGTTTCACAACTAGTTCATGAGTGTGTGTGCTTGTGTGAGGCCTGCCTAGTGCCACCGAGTCCACTGGGATAGGCCTCCTGCGACCCTGTCCAGGATAAGCGCTATAGAGCGAGTGAGTTACTGTGTATAAGTGGACAAACACTTTTGCAGCCGAACATTCCTGACAGTATTGACACAACATGGAGCTTTGGATTGACAAGATTTGATTTGGGAGGGTTGAAAGGCAGATTACAGTATATAGTCATTTGACTCATTTCATGATTTATTTGTTTTAAATATCTGATATAATGTATGAGGCAGTCACATTTTTATTTTTCATTTTTGTCTTATGACTATAATATATGTATGGAAGATACGGTTTCATAATGTCACAAGCTTTGGGGAAAGGCCGTGATTTCTACCTTTTACAGTTTCTTGCCTGTAATGTAATTCAGATTTGTCACAGTTCGTAACATGAAATCCAGCAGAAATGTAGAGTTTTAATGGCAACAGTTACTGTAGATACGCATCAGTGTAAAGCTAAATAGTATTATTCTAATTGAATGTTCTCCTCGACTCCACTGTAACTTCCACTTTTTTATTTTTTTTTTAAACAGACTTTTTTCATGGCTTCCTTTTTCTATACACTCCACTATGTCTGGGTGCTCTATACTGGTTTGAAGAAGAAGCATTATTGCAGACTGAATGGTTTCCCAGCTCAGGTAATAAAAATAGTAATAATAGTTTGCTCTGATGATCATTAATAAAAAAATAATAATAATACGTTTAGGACTATTATAGTACACTGTGTAATAAACCTTAAGCGACTCTGTCATTTCAGCTTCCATCCCAAGTAAACCCATGCAATCAGCTGGCAGCGGTTCTGTCCTGGTATGTAGAGCATTATTGCAGATTCTCTAAACTAGACTATGATAAATCCCATAATATTAAACAACTATTTTTATTCCTCCAGAATGTATAACTGTGTAGTATATTAAGTGCACTGTATTATGTATGAATGTCTGTATTTTCACTTGGCATTATAATCTTTCTCATTCCAGTGTTTTGCCACTGATCCTCACAGTGCCAGTGTTCATAACAGGAAATGTGGCTCGCTGTTACGTGAACTTTACCCAGCCCTACAGGTAAATCTGTTTTAAACTTCTGTGTTCATCTGGAAAACCCCAGCAAAGCTTATTTGAAAAGTAATAATCCCCGGTCTTTAGATACTTTAAACTTTAAAGCGTACACGGAAGAATGACTGAAACCTTAGATTATATGGAAGGAAAGTTTGGGGATGATTCTACAAGGCTGCAGCTATTTAAGCCCAGACTAGGTTGTCTTGTGTGCATGTCTTCTCTGTTCTTTTATTATTATTTTTACTTGTTGAACTACAGACATTACAACAGCAGAAATGATTCGTTAGTTTGTTACCAACTAGGCCTAAGGGGTTTTGTTTACTGACATTAGAATTAACTTCTAAAGAAAGGTATATGTGAACATATATGTGGACACCAGACAATCACACCCACATATGGACACAGTGTTACCGTAAAGTTGTAAGGACACAGAAAAGGCACTTTACTGGAACTGAAGGGCTAAAACTTGTTTAAACATGACATTGTTCAAAGTGTGGCCCATAAAGTCATGGTTTAGTGGAAGAACTTGAGTCTCAGAGCCTTGACCTCAATCCCATTGAACTCTGTCTTAATGGGGACATACGGGTGTGATGGCCAGGCATTTACAAACCTCTGGTCATATAGTGTATATACTGTAGAGTGTAAATGTATCATTTTAATGTTTACTTACAGATGCCTTTTGTTACACACCGGTGCTCTCTACCTAACCTCACAGGAGAGTGAGACACTCAAGCCTTGTAAGACCATCAGTGACTACTCCATCGCTATCTTCCTAATAACCTTCTTCTTCACTCTTATTGGAATTGTGGTAAGCTGCTTTTTAATCTGTGTGAAGGTTCCAGATATGTCTAGAACACAGTGAATGAAGTTTAACTTACGGAAACCTCAATAAATATTTACATAATCATACATTTAATTGTTTTTTTAAATATAGATTTTATTGTTACATTTTATTTATTGTTAGAGCTGTCTACCACAGTATATTGAACTTTAAATTAAATCATACATTTACACCTTAAATCATTTGAGTGAGACAACTGCAAAAAGCATCAGTAATAAAAGAAATGAGAATTTCTCTGCTTTGTTGAAAATGAAAGTGATGAGATATGCAATGGTACTGGTCAGGATGCGGCCGTGGAGTACAAGATAGAAGTATGTGGTAGCAACCGTACTGTACATGTAGCAAAAAATTTCTGACACTGGGACTGGATTTAGGATGGGCTTTGCACTGGCACTTAGCTATGGTGGGCCCATCAAAACGTCTTCTGCACTGCTGGGGTTGGTTGAGTGCAGAGTATTGCTACAGGGAAGCATACAGTACCATGGCTATACAGGGCATAATTTAGGCATAACCTGGCATAAGATTGGGCAACATGGCATAATTCTTTCTTGAACAGGCCTAGTTCTACTTAGTTCAACTACCTTAGGCTGGGACTTCCTCCTGTCAACCTCTGCCCAGTATTGGACCTGCTCAGTGAGCTAGACAGCTAGATCTCGCTGCTACAGCTCTTACAAACAGTGTTGTCCAATCTGCAGCTTGTCCTTTGTACGCCATGCAGGGAGTGTGTCTCTGCAAATATAGTAGGCAGACAGTAATGCTGGTCCGCCCTCTCAGCCTCACCATGCACCCTTTGACCCTCATAAACCATAGACATGACAGAAAACAAACAGAAAACTAGGAACTATGCTATATGTGGAAAAAATGCTAAATATAAAATACATACAGTTAAAAAGTAAATAAACAACACAAAGTCCAACAGTTGTGCAACACCCTCTGGAAAACTGCCTTTTAATGTCATCTATAGGTGACTAAATAGAATACAATTGCTATAACTGTTAAAAAAATGACTCTTACCGTCACACACGTGGTCACAGTGTTATAGTAAACAGTACACGCGCGCACCGATGTTGATTATTATACCAGTAAGAGACGCGTACTAAGACCCAGCAGGGAAGACGATTACCCACAATTCCGCAGCGCACACGAGAGGAAAACCGTTGGCTCAGTTGTGATCACGTGACGCTCAGCGTGAAAAACAAGAAGCGCTTGCGTGATACATGATACTCGGTACTCGTAAACCAAGACAATGCTCGTAGTCAAAATTTATTAAACATTTTTGCTTGTCTTGTGGAACACTCGCAAACCGCGTTACTCGCAATCCGAGGTTTCACTGTCCTTTTTTTTCTTCCAAAAATTCACTGATTGAATTTTCACATTCCAAGTGATTTGTTTAATATGTCTGTGATTAAAAGTGATTTGGCTATGTGTAGCATAGAATACATATATTTCATCTCACTCAGTGCTGGATCTGTTGCTCTTCTTGCCCCAGGTGCTTATGGTAAAAGCTCGCTCTTTGTACAAGCGCTGCGTTACTTCTCACGGTTTCTTTGCTGACCGTCAATGGGCGACACTTCGTGTGCTGGAGAAGCGCATGATTCTCTACCCATCGGCATTCTTTTTCTGCTGGGGACCAGGTAAGCACCAGTCTAAAAGCAAACTGGTATATTGTATATTTATATTGTATATTGTATATTTATTTATTACTGCAGCTAAATTCTGCTCTGCATGTCCCTAATCATAAATATACTTCATTAAATACACTGTTAACCAAACGTTGCATTTGGTGGAATCTTTTTTTTTTTTTGGGTTCCAAGCAAAAGAGGAACTCAAAAAGTACCAGATTTTTTATTTTGAGCAACATATGTCTTGTTGTTGAGAAACATATATCTGTATCTTCCTCTTTCGAACAGCAATTTTCCTGGCCACTATGATTTTATTCAAACCGGAGGAAGTGGAAGGAAAGGTGGGAGTTATTCTGTACATTCTCCAGGTAAGCCAAAATACAGTAAATCTGATGTACGACTGATTTCAAAGAAATCTCATTAACTTTTATTGCAGCTGTTTATGTCCTTTCAAATAGTTACTACCTTGTTACTCCCAGGTTAAAATGCTATAAACTCTATGTGATATGCTATAAATATGAAATATGGCATTGTCACAGGATTCAGTCAGTTTGTCAGATATCTTCACTACTGGATTTACTCAGTAACTGTTAAGTGTGATTCTTGTGGAAGCATCTAGGAGCAACCATAACCATCTAAAAGTAAAGGAAGGACAATCATTTTGCCTAATTTTTTCCAGGGTTTTGGCCCCTTAATTACCACAGTTTGTTATTTCAGCAGTGTACACAGACATTTTAAACAATGAAATGCTTCCAACATTGTGGAATCAAGGTCAATGCCAGTTCCTGTTTCAGCAGGACTCTGCTCCTGTGTACAAAGTGAAGTCTATAAAGTTATGGTTAGATGGGTTTGGTGAGAAGGAAGTGGGTGGCACAAAGCTATGACCTCAAACAACATCAGTGCCGGACTTCCTGTAGGAATTCAATCCTGATCATATCAGCCTGTAAATATGAGCGAGATCACAGGTGGCTAGTCCGGTCCTGTGAAGAAAAAGAAGATGTGTAATACTTTGTATATGAATTAGTAGAATTCAGACAAGCAAAAAAGTTTTCTTTTCCTGAGTCTGTGTATCTCCACCGATAGAGTATTCTGAGTAGAACATGTAAAGTACTACAACACCGAGCACAGTTACACTTTATGTATAACAGTAAGAGCATTTCTCAGTGGAATACAAGCAAAGCCATTGACTTCCTCAAAACCCTTAGTTTATCTCTCAGAAGTAAATATTAGTCAGTGAACATGTCAGTGGCATCAGAATGACAAATCATGGAGTCATTCGTTTACAGGATAGTCAAAGTGCTTGTCAGTATAACAGTGTAGTCTGTATGTAACTTCTGATTATAACTTTGGCTAAGATTTGATGGAAACGATTGACAGTGCACTTTCTCTTTGCTCCTTACACTTTTCTTCTCTCAGTCTCTCATCGTTTTATCATTCTTCCCCTCTCTCTTCCTTAGGCCTTTACCTCTGGCTCTCAGGGACTGTTGAACTGTCTGGTGTATGGCTGGACCCAGCAGCACTTCCGCACTTTAAACAGTGGCACTATGCGGGACGCCGATACTCAAACACCACTACTGCGCTCTCAGAAGCAAGCTTATAACACCCTCGCCTCATCCAGCACAGACTTGCAACACTTCTAAGGAATGCCTAATGGAATTTCCTTAATGGGAAAAGTAACTTTTCAAAGCCTAATCTATAAGACTAATGACTTGTCCTGAGGGAATTCAATCTGGACATTCATGCGTGAAATGCATCTCTGAAGATGTTTTTTTTCTTCACTTCTATGGTCACACACAGGGCAGTACACCTGTTCCTCTGGCAACACTGCCAGGTGGCCAGTCAAGATGGGGCCAAAAAAAAACCTTATCTGAGAGTTGTGACAAGTATCACGAAGGAAGAGGTCTAGTATTGGTTTTGTTATGAGTCCTGCTGCTGCACCTGCCACCAGAAAGCTATGTGAGTAGAGATGGAAAAAGGGTCAGTTATGAAGCATACTTGTTTTGTGTGCTGATTCATGTATTGCCACATTGACTGCAAAATCGCTTTTTTATTTATTTATGTATTATATGAGTAATAGCACCAGTCGATCAGCCAGTGACCGGAATTGGCCGGTTTTTTACCTTGATCAGCCGATCACATTGGACAACCGATGCTGTGCCGAGTGCAGGAGCTTCTGAGCGGCAACAGAAACACATTTTTAAGCCGTTACGTTATCAAAAGTTGTGTGTGTTAAAAAGCCCCCGATTGACCTTTTTCTCCAAACCCTGTGAGTGAATTAGTCCTGAAACCCACTCATTACACACTCTTACACCAGTATCAAAACACCATGTGCACTATTAGTCTCGAAACGCAAGTTAGAAGTTGCGCATGGCCATGTGCTCATAACTAATCTACATGAGCTCGAGACTTTGGAGGCATTTGAGGCAGTAAAATCGTTTCTTTATAATTCTACAGGGAGTACACTCTAAACTACACACACATCAGCATCTCGTGTCGTGTTGAATTATTTGAGTCTAAGTTTTTTTTTGAAATAATAATTATGCTGGATGACAGAGATACCTGTACATGCTGCTCAGTTAAAAAAGTAGCTTTTTATAAGTTAAATGTTAAACTTGTATTTGAAGTTAGTTTGTATTGTTTAAATGCTGCCCTTGTTTTTAAGTGAGATAAGAATGGGGGGAAAAATGTTAAATTGAATTGGGATATTTATAAAATCATGATACTTATGGCACTGATGTAAGGTGATAATATCACATTGGGTTGTGACTGGTGATTCCCATCTCTGGGTTAGAGACTGGAAAGTGATAAATCTCTTAGGCAACTGGCATGAAAGGAAGAAAGTACTTTTACTGTACGTGAGTCTGATACCAGACAGATAAATTCCCAAAAGGTCCCACAGGAAATGCCACAAAGTCCACAAAATAGAGATCTTTACTTGAACAAATGAGTCTGTGTATCTCCACCGATAGAGTATTCTGAGTAGTACATGTAAAGTAATATAAAACCGAGCACAGTTACACTTTATGTATAACAGTAAGAGCATTTCTCAGTGGAATACAAGCAAAGCCATTGACTTGCTCAAAACCCTTAGTTTATGTCTCAGAAGTAAATATTAGTCAGTGGACATGTCAGTGGCATCAGAATGACAAGTCTTGGTGGTATTCGTTACAAACAGGATAGTCAAACTGCTTAGCCATGTTGTCAGTATAACAGTGTAGTCTGTACGTAACTTCTGATCATAACTATGGCTAAGATTTGATGGAAATGATTGACAGTGTACTTTCTATTTATGGCATATATCATTTTCAGCAGTAAAAAGTTGCACTTTACGGTAGGTGGAAGACTGACTGCAAGAAATTGGACAGGATTTACATTTCCACCATTTGCAGAAAGAAAGCATGACTATTTTACAGTACTGCACAGCACACTGAAAACTAATAGAAAACTAGAAATGTAAAATGGGGAAACACCCCTTATGGGGAATTACAGTGCAGTCTTTCTACACCTCCTGATGTTCCTGTCTGTTAAACCACAGCTTTTCTTCCACATTGTAATGCATATCTTCCCATGAAATGCCACACTGAATGGTTAGTTAGTAGGTATTTTAGGTGTTTTTACTGCCCTGCAAATATACAGAAGTTGTAGTGATAAACTGGAAGGTCTAGATGAATGTAGTCTTTACATTAAGTAACAGTCAAAGTAAATGTAAGGATGCACATAGGATTGGGGTGTGAGTACACAACACCAGGGAGTAAACAGGATGGTTGTCTACAAACACATGGGAACAAAAACGAGCCACATGAGTTATTCCACACAAGGTGCAAACAGCATTGTCTGGGACACCTGGGTGCAAAATACCATCTGGCCTGATGTTACATGCATGGCAGCCGGATATTTACGTAGAAAACTGGTTGATCATTGGTAGATCTAACACTTCCAACACTCCAAAGCATTTACAATTTGTTTAAAAGAATGAGACATTGCTTTTATGATGTACACAAGTGTCTAAATGATGGGAAATTTGTACAAGTTGTTTTCATATTTTTAGATTTTAAACTGAAAAATGTACAGAAGTGACTAAGACGAACTGTAAAATCTTAAAAAGCACCTTATATAAATGTTATATACTGTAAATAATGTGTGTGATTTACCATATTAGTGGTTGTGAATTGAACTTTCACAGAAATGTCACAGCAGCAAAGACGAAATCCATGTTTTTCAGATGTTTTTCAGTCATAGGAGAAAATTTGTAAATTTGTAAAATCAAAGACTGGATCCAGACAAGGACCAGGCAACTGTTAACAACATGAACTAGAGCAGTCTTATACTCCTATTATGTTTTTTTGCATTAGTGTAATCAATAATTTATATCACATGCTTATCTGCTGCAAATCCATATCAATATCTGTATGTGCATATTCATAATTCAGGACTTTTGCTGTGATGTGTTTTGTAATTTAACTGAAACCACTTGGAATCAGTAAATTGGTGATTACTGTATGTACAGCAGAAGTGGAGGTTGAGAATAAGTGACTGCAGCGTGTTAGAAAGGTCAAGACTGTAAGGGATTACGAAAAGAGGAAACAGATGTTGGTATTAGACATGCATACTCATTTAATACTTTGGAATAGGTGTCATTGTAACAGGAAATTTGGGGTTGAGCTATGTTTTCTCAATATGTTTGCATCGGCCAGACCACTGTCGTGTTTTATTCATATGTAAAGTCTTGTATTGTGAACATATGATTCTGGTAAACTTTGTACAAAACAATTGACTTGAAGTAGTGTCTTGTGTGTTTTTGTATAAAATAATACAATGCAAACCTGAGATAATGTAATACCTAGACTATTAAACTCTATTTTATATTCCAGTCCTTTTTTAACAAGGTCTCTGAGTAATCACCTGAGTTGTGTATTCTGTCTGTTTTATTTAGTTAGTTTAGTTATGTATTTTTGTATTATTCTGGACATTTTATAGTCAACATTATCACAATGGAGATACACAGACGCTTCAAAAAGTTTTGTCAGAAATAAAGTTTACATTATTATAATTATTACTAAACACAGCTGTGATTTTGCTTTGGGAGAGAGAAGAATGAACAGGATTAAGAATGAGTATATTAGAGGGACAGTGCAGGTGGGACAGTTTGGGAACAAAGTTAGAAAGGTCAGATTAAGGTGCTTTGGACATGTGCAGCGGAGGGATGAGGGGTATATTGGGAGGAGAATGTTAGAGACGAAGCTGCCAGACAGGATGAGAAGAGGAAGGCCCAGGAGGAGGTTTATGGATGTGGTGAGGGAGGACATGCAGGAGGTTGGAGTGACGAGAGAGGATGTGGTAGACAGAGTTAGATGGAGACAGATGGTCTGCCATGGCGACCCCTAACGGGAGCGGCTGAAAAAAAGCAGAAGAAAGAAGAACTGGAAATATCTGTGAGGTAGGCCAGTGCAGGGGATTGCATATGATGTTCACATGATGTTGGAGCTATAAGAGCATGACTGAGTACTAATTTTACTCACAGATCATTTCATGTTTAAAGGGAATCTGTTATGCAAAATTAACTTTTTAGTCATTTTAGACACCCAGAAGCATCACCAGTCTGCATAATCACACAAAAAAGATAAGTAAAAAACATTTGCTGCTGTTGTCCTTTTTCCATTGTTGTATTGGCCGGGTTCAAACAAGCAACTCAGATTTCCCCCCTATAGTGACCTCATATACCAAGAGACCCTCCCCCAGCTCAGTGCTCAGCTTAGACCAGCTCTGCTTTGCCATTGGACATCATTTTAAAGAGCTATGGTAAATAAGGCTAGGCTAACAGGTAGCAGCTAACCACTGACTGCTAACCTAGTGATATTTAGTGCTTAAGAAGTAGTTAGCGGTTATCTAATGGCTGACCTAGACTTTTTAAGCTTTTAGATGTTTTACCTTTTAGTGTATATAGTGAAATATTGAAGATTTTTCGCATTATTTTGTTTATCAGAAATGCAGTTGGGAGAAGCTTGAGAACTGGTGGGAAATGGACGTTTTTGTTCCCTGCATTCTGATTGACCTTCAACCTATTCGTAAGCTATTAAATTCAACAAATACATTGTGACAGATACAGTTATTTAGAACATTTGAGACAAGGCTGGGGCTGAGGGTTTTTTTGTTTCTTTTTAAAATATTAGTTTCAAAATTATCTACATCCTTGTCATTAATTGATGAATTGATTATTAATAATCAATAATTGATCAAACTTCCAATCAAAATTATCAGCACTTATTACTCTTCTTGAGTACTGATTCAAGTTTGTAGAGACACTTGGATAAACTATTCTATGTAAAACATTCCAAGCTCTTTAATATTGTGCTGATGTGTTGCTTGGGGAATTAAGGTGTGCACACAACATGAGAAGAGACTAATGCAGATTCCACTCTCTCATGTGTCCTATACCGTCACCTCTCACTTTATTAGGAACACCCGTACACCAGTTTATTCTACAATTATAAAATCAGTCAACTGTGCATTAGCAGTGAAGCACATTTATTATGCAAGTCAAGAGCTTCAGTTAATCTTCAAAGATGTTTGTTATATCCTCAATCAGAAGGGAGTGAAAACAGATAGATCCATGGTGGAGGTGGTAACAGCGTGGCTAGGGAAACCTGGATAGAAATCACACAAATGGGAACGATGTGTCACACAGTCACGAGACTCACCATGATGAATCTTGCCTGAAACCACAAGATAATCGTTCTCTCATTTATTCTCTAAATCTGGCATTATTTTTTCTCTCTGTGTGTTTGATATTAAGATCTGGATTGTGCATTGTCAATAAATCCTTTGCAAACGAATCCTTACAATCTTTCTTGGTCTGGTCTGGTATTATTTACATACTACATTGACACTAGTAGGAAAGATGTATAGTAAGCAGGTTAAAGTATTTTAGGAAACCTCTGTGTTTATGTTAAAATATTAGTGAGAAAAGAGGTTTTTTTTTTTCACTTGTCATGATACATGTCCAGGGCAAAGAAGATGTTGATCCAGACTGGAAAAATCATTTTATCAAGTACTTACAGATTGTCCAAGCAGCCTGAGGATATTTATCTTGTAACTGGTGGACTGAACTCTGGACTGATTAGTATGATGAAAGAGCTACAGTATTATACTGCACATAGTGTTGAATTATTGAAATTTTTAGTGGTGCAAAATAGTTTATCCTTCTTGCAGAAAAGATTCATTGGAGTTTTATATGACACATTACATTTTCCAGGAGGTCTATCAGACTACACAAGGCTGATTATTCACGTCTCATACTGTTAAACTGGCTGTGGGTTAGCAGTTAGCACTGTCGCCTTGCACTTTCAGGGTCTGGGTTCGATTCCTGCCTTGGGGTCTGTGTACTCCAGTTTCCTCCTACACTTCAAAAACATGCAGATTAGGCTAACTGGTGTTCCCAAATTGCCTGTAGTGTGAGTGTGTGTGTGTGTGTGAATGTTAACCAGAGGTCCCACCATTGTTGTACAATGGAAATATAACAGTGGTAATCACAGATGGCTTCCACGGTCCCTAGTTGGACTACAGAGTTTTTTACTGGGGTCGTTCATGAACAATTCGTTCTTTTTGAACGAATCTTTAACATGACTCAGATGAACGGGTCGTCTCGGAGAGTGATTCTATTGGGCGCGCATGCGCAAAACATCGCAAAAAGCATCGTATTTTATATACAGAAAACAGTATTGAACGATTGTCAGTAATACGTCTTCAAGTTCGTTCTTTTAACGTTATTTCTTTAAACCTGGCATACCACGTGACTCCCATAGACGCTATGAGTGCAGTACACAGGAAACAGTATTGAACGATTGTGCTAGTGGGTCTTCGAGTCCCGAGTCGTTCGTTCGTTTGACAC
>JAQQZT010000014.1:7860538-7881351 GCA_030068275.1 Clarias platycephalus
GAGCCGTGATTAATGTGGGAGCACGAAGTACCTCTCATCCCGCCCCTCTGAGAGAGCTCGGCCAATCAGCTCTCTCTCCGGCTGTTAGAGGTTACAGCATCACCCAGGAACCGAACCAGCGATCTCCGGATGATGGGGCGAGCGCTTTACTACTGCGCCACTCGGAGGCAAAAATTTTTAACATTTGAAATGTTTGTGGTTTTTTTTTCATGCGGAAAGATGGAAACGTAATCGCTGCGCCAAAACTCGCGGTGAATCATGATGAACTGTACTTCCGGCCACCACGCGAAACCGCATAGGTGTTTCAAATGACTTTAAGTATCAAAAAACTAAGGCACACATTTAAATAAATAATTATACAAAAACACTAAGTTGTGCAATCATCTAAGTTGAGTTACTCAAGGAATCGTTTCAGGCCTAACACGCACTCAATTCTCAATCACACACTATGGTCAATTAGCCTAATCTGCATGTTTTTGGACTGTGAGAGGAAACCGCCGTACTCTGAGGAAACCCATCAAGCATGGGGAGAGAACATGCAAAGTCCATGCACACACACCCCGAGGTGGGAATCGAACCCGGATCCTGAAGGTGCAAGGCGACAGTTTTACCCACTAAGCCGACCTATCATACAGTTAATGTAATATATAATCTTGACTATTTTCTTTTGTGACACAGAAAGGGAGTTTATGGTAAATGTAGGCTGCAGTGGTGCACAAACTGTATTGCATATTTATGACTGTGTTGTGCATCCGTCATGCATAAGCTGATAAGTTTAGGCAGTGAGTGTGAGGTTGAACAGACCTCCGTCTGCAAGTTTATCAAGAGGTTCAGAATAAAAATTCTAAAAATCTCAAGTGAAAAGTAAACACTACAGCTTTCCTCATTGACCTATCCACACCACAGGACACAGTGAACATGAACATTTGGGTTCAGTATTTTTTCTTCTTCTACAGAGCAAATTTGGTGACAAATCAGATAAAAACTAAATTATATTTCTGTAATAAACACGTCCATGCACCTTCACATACCTCATATACCATGATAAATCAGTTCTGATGTGCCATCTAATGCATATTGGGTTTTAATCGCCCAAATCCTACTGTACATAAGCTATGCAGCCAAGTGTACACTGTAGTACACTCTTTAGTGCTGCATCAATCTCAAATGAACACCAGTGCACCTTTTACCTGAGCTTTAACACCTCTGTTTGTTCTTTCTGTCTTCACCATGTGCGTTTTATTTCCTAATACGGTGTGCGTGCTTTCTCTTTGAGCCAGATAACCTTACAGACAACTCATTAAGCGCTCGTTTAAATGGAGAGCATAAAGAGAAAGACTTGGAGCCCTGGGATGGAGGAGATCAGCATGCGTCTGGCAGCTTGGAGTCTCTCGATACTGACTTGGTAAATACTTTTACTTAGTAGAACCTACATTTATGACAAAACTAATATATATACTGTGTGTGTGTATATATTTTGTATATAAAATCTAATAATTTTACTAATTGGACATTTTCATTGCATTCTCAGTCAAATGGTTGGGACCCTGACGACATGTTCAAATACAATGAGGAAACGTATGGTGTGAAGTCTACCTATGATAGCAGCCTGTCCTCATACACGTGAGTTACTTTATTTCCTTTATGTCATGAAACAAATATATTAGCAAGGTCTCTGTTTATGATGCATTTATATTAAACACCATTAGTTATATATTCCTGCTTTATTTATTTATTTATTTATTTATTTTAATTAACAAATGACCCAGAGTTCCACTGGAGCGAGACAATTCCGAGGAGTTCCTCAAGCGGGAAGCTCGAGCAGCACAGCTGGCTGAGGAGATTGAGGCCAGTGCCATCTATAAGGCCCGTGTGGCACTAGAGAACGATGAGCGATCAGAAGAGGAAAAATACTCAGCTGTAGTGCGGGACACGCACACACTCAGCAGGTTAGATTTACCTCATGGGTATTGATATTTTATTTAACGGCCCATAAAAGCATATAGAACTATTGGTATAATTTGAACCTACTGTATGGTATTGTCTTTCCTTTATTTAAAAATGCCTTTACTTGCTCAGCAAAGGATGGACAACCCCTTGAAATGAGCCAACAAAAAAATTCATCAAAGTACACTTGTCAAATTCCTGACCAATCAGACTCTGTGTGTGTGTGTGTGTGTGTGTGTGTGTGTGTGTGTGTGTGTGTGTGTGTGTGTGTGTGTGTGTTGTGTGCTTGAAAAACATTCCAGTATAAAAGTTACTGTAGTCACCTAAAGATTAAAGCTTCAGATGCTTTAGTCCGCCATGGTTTTCCGCTCCCATTTTTCCTCTTTGCTCCAACAGGGAAAATAAATACATTCCTCCAGGCCAGAGGAACAGAGAAGCAGGACTGTCATGGGGAGCAGGACGTCAGAACTCACCCAGACTGGTGCAGTGCAATCCTGGACCTGCTACACCCAGAGCTTCACCTCACGACTACACCACACTTACTGGTGTGGATCAGCGTGTTGTCAATGGAGGTATGGTCGCTACTAAATAGCAGATTTATTTTGAAGATCATAAAGATTCATTGTTAAACTGTTGGTAACTCATTAACGCTGTTCCTGCGCTGAGCTTGGCAGATGCGCTGAGAGATTTCTGTACACAAAAGAACATGTGGTTATTATCAGTAACAGCTTTTGAAGCTTTATATAAAACATACACATGTAGGTTAGCTTCTCTTTAATGCCAGTTTAACCAGTAAAGTAGTAATGTTTTTGGGAATTGAGGTTTCCAGCTTTTAAGCAATACTGTGTCATAAAGTCATATGTGTTCTGCTGTATTTCAGGGCTGAAAAAAATAAGCCTTTAGTCACTGAAGCCAAAAACAGCTTCCATCACTCAGGTTTTTCCATGGAAGCTGTTTCTTGGCTAATGGGAGCTGCTGTTTCTGAAAAGAAAATGAAGTCAAGAGGAACTTTTTGGAAAACGGCTGTTTTTTGCTTTTGTTTGTCCTTGTTTCAGTAGTTTTTACAGTGACCGATCCCTCACCCCTTCCTAGCCTGTATCGTTCCTCGACTTTGTCTTGCTATTTCCAGCAGCTTTGTGCCCTTTTGAACACAAGTATCTGCTTTTCCTGTTTGGTTTATTGTATTTATAAGCTGCTCAGATGTTTATTTTAGGTTTTTGTCATGTTTTCTAAAGAAATCACACTTGAAAAGTTCTATTTTGGTTTCATCTGACCATATGACATTCTCCCAATCCTCTTCTGGATCATCCAAATGCTCCCAATCAACTGTTCTAAACAGTAAGTCTCGTACTAGGAGATGATTGGCCCGAGCTTGGCCTCATGCATTGTTGCATATGAAGATGCAGGCGTCTAGGATTGAAATGTGGGTCACAAATGAAAACAACATTTTGATCTTCTGCTGCTGCCAGTTTTTGTTGATGTGAAAAGTTTGAATTGCACAGTTTTATTTTTAACAAATCATGTGGCAGAAAACCATTTTGAAAACCATTACACATGAATCTTATTTTAAAACTGTTTGTGGCGCTCCATCTTGCTGGCGTTTTTGCTCCACAGTGCCACCTTATTTTCAAGCCCTGATATCATGGTTTATATACGCATGTCTTTTATCGTCAGTGTTATGGATTTTGTTAGAAAGCTTTAGCATGTCATTTCATGACCAGTTTGACTCTCCATTGCTACTGGGGCTAAATAGTTAGCTACAGTACAACATTTCTACATTTCCTGATTCTAGTCTGTTACAGTACGTATTTTCCCAGTATATTTTATTTTCTCCTTTGTTCAGAACACATTTTCTCATTGTCATTTTTTTTGTACATTTACAGTATAGTTGAATCTCCTTTTCTCATGTTTGACCTCCGCTCGATACTGTACATACATGTACATCTTTGTTGATTTTGTTTCTGCTCCCTCTCTCTCATTTGTTTTCCCCCATTCACTCTCTGTCAGGTGCTCAGCATTGGCTCTCTCGCTGCCCATCTCCCTCCTCTCGCCCTTCCTCTCGCTACCAGTCAGGCTCCAACGCCTCCCTTCCCACTCGGCCTCCCTCCAGACCCCCATCCAGGCCCTCACGGCCACCCTCTCACCCCTCTGCCCATGGCTCTCCAGCACCCCTCTCCATTCTTCCCAAACGCCTCTCCCTGGAAGGTATTAGAAAACACCTGGAGTTGGCCACCATTTTTTTTTTTCTTTTCTTTTTTTCTTTTTTCTTGGCATGGGTTGTGTTGAAGGTTCTCTTTTCAGCTCTAACTAATGGGTGTGGAATGTGTTGTTTGGTTATGAGTGCTGGTGTGTTCCTAACATCTCACCTTACCACTTGTGTACTTTCCCAATACTTGCTTTTCTCTTTCTCTTGGACTCAGTGGTTTTGCTCAAGCACAGGATTGTGGCATCTTTTACACTATTGGTGTAGCCTGTTGTGGTTGTTTAGAAAGGTTAAAATTTCACTACATTAAAAAAAAAGCACAATTTTAGACTGGAATTATTTCACCCTGATGAAAAGATCAAACTATTCATTTTGCTTTTGAATAGTTTTGCTCTTTAGAGATATTACAGATGTTACAAAAGTTAGTAACACTACAAACCCCAGAATCCCTCATTCCTATGAGCTTTTATGACTCAATTTCTTATTGAGTCTGTTTAGTAGTTCAGGAATGCATCTAATCATAATTAACAGAGCAACATGCCTACAGAAACATTCAGATATAAAACCTTTTGCCATTCAGCAGAATCATTTCACAGCCTCAGGTTACATTTGTGTGTTTTTCTATGCTTTCCGGATTATTGATGGAGAATTTGTTTTGGTAAGAGCAGTGAAATATCAATTCTGCAGAAGGTGAGCTGCTGGTGATCAGACAGACACAGTTCAGTAGCAACATCTAGCTTAAAGAGGGCCGTGCTGCCTTTAGCCAAAACTGGTGGTACTGGTGCTAAAAAGCCTCTCACCTAGGTGAAAAAAGGTGAAATTTTCAGATAGGATCATTTAACACCATTTAATTACTTGATGCTTCTTATCTTCCGATCCGTGCTTAATTTTTTTTAAAAATATGCATACACATTTATATTTATATCAGATAAAAAGAAACTAATTTGCTAAATACAATTTCATACCCTGTAACTTTTTTTTGATTTCAAATCTTTCAATGATCTTAATTGTCATTCAATTGAAACTTGGCCATTTTAGATTTTACATGAAAAGACATAAACCTGAAAAAATGCATTATTCTAAAATGCAGAATTGTTAAGATATTGCAACATGAATTTGATATGGGTACAGCCACTACAGATTTATTTATTTTTTTTACTTTGTAAGCTTTTGCCAAAAAACAGAATTCTTTAATTTAAGCAACGATTTTTATAGGTCATGTGCTTCTAGAAGCGTACACCAATTTCATTATCAATATTCATGAAGAAATATGAATAATTTCCATTTTTAATGATTATACTGTCTCGCTTCAAACAATGTTGAAAAATAACCATTTTTGGGGCACATATAAAATCAGCTCTTCAAAAACGGCTGAAGTTAGCAACTTGAAATATTTATGGAAGAGGATTGGTCACTTCCATGTTGCAAAAACCTCAGGAGTAGCATCTTTGGAACACACATTTTCTGTATGATATGCATGACATAAAATCAGCACCAATAGTGTGTTTTGTCTATTTGACAATGTTTTAAGTGGTGGTTGAGCTGAACTTTACAAAAACACACTTTAATGTTAATCTACAGACCCTGTGTTTTGGGTAGAATTCTGCTGCACAGGTTATTGGTGGAAGTGTTTCTATGTACCGTGGGGGCACTGTGTGTGTGTGGGTCTGCATGTTTTCAGTTACCTATAAACTGTCACAATCCTAAACCAATGAGTTATGTATAAATAAACAAAAGATTGATGTGTTCACTTGCATGCTTGTAGTAAAATAGGAGCAACCAGGCTGGGTGCAGAAAAAAAGCTTCATGCTGTATAAATTGTCCCATTTAAACCATGGAGAAATGTTCTGCTGTTCTTCTACTGTTAATGAATATGATGTGCTTTATCCAAGACACTACTTCCTACTTTATTTCAAAGTAGGAAACACATTTTATTACACTGAATTATTGCTTTCCTAATGTGAGGTGTGGCCTGGACCCGGAGACCACACCTTTTAGCTCTAGTGTTTTATATAGAATGATGGGGAAAAAAAAACATCTTGCTGATGAGAAAGATCAGAAGAAGTTTGTAGAAGATCAGATAATCACTGTTTACACCTGTAGTGATGAGAAAAGTACGTTGATGCACTTCCTGGTGGTTTGAACCAGTCTAGCCGGTTTCATTTGACCTCTTTCTCATTAGCGAGGTGTTTCAGGCCACATAATTATCACCCGCACAGTGTGATCCCCCCCCCCCCCTATTTACGTGTTGCTGCAACATGTTTCGCTAGTAAGAGACCCGTATGAATAAGCAGATGTACAGGTATTAAAGTGTACGGTGAGTGTATGTGTTGCGTGTAGGTAGGTTAATTAGTACCTGCTTTGACTTTTTGACACAGTTAAGGACTCAACAGTGGTTCTTTGGCAGTTTTAGGAATTGAGTTCAAAATCTTCCACCCATCAACTCTGAACCTCAACCACTAAAACACACCTTTTGTTCACACCTCCTACTTCTGGTGCAGTCATTTGTCATGATTGGCTTCTTTATAGGTCCACCAAGGATGTCCCCAAAGTCCCAGCGGACCCCCAGGGCGCACAGAGGGCCCTCCTGTAGGGGAGCTGGTCCTCCTGGGGTGGAATTCATGTCTCAGGGTGGATCTGGAGAGGCATCGACGACTACTCCTGCCCGTAGCAGTTCCTCTGGTGGCACTTGGTCTTCAGTGGTCAGTGGAGGTGAGATAGTTGATTATCTTCAATGTGTATTAATCAGCTTTATAGGTGAATTTTGATGATTTTTGTTGTTCAATTTGAAATCATCACACACGCAGGCAGTGGTTTGCAGCTATCCATGGGATGATAGGAAATAATTTAATTGTGGCTGTTTCCCCCACAGGACACAGACCTCGTTCTCCTAGACAACACACTGTGGGAGGAGCTCCTCCTGGCTCCTCCTCCTCCTCGTCGCCTCAAGCTGGCACAGTACCAGTCGATTCAGTGGCCACACCCACCTCGGCAACATCACCGATTTCAGCGAGTCCTGCATCCAACATGGCTGCAATACCAGTAACTGAAGGTCCGGTTCTGTTTAAAACCTGTAGATATAATGTTTGTTTCCGTGACTGTAGATTCCAGACTTGTATGTATAAATGTATTTGGTTTCTTTTTCTTTAATTGGAAATGTAGCAAAAGAAATTAGGCACAATTCTCCCTTGGCGAACAAGGAGAACGTGAAGCCTGTGGAATCTTCCCCAAGCAGTAGACCAGTTAGTAAAGGTGTGTGTTTTTTTTTTAATTATTTCTAGACAACAAGCCTCATAGATCTGTCAGATACTCCAAATATATCACTTTAGCATCCAAGTGACCCTTTGGTTTCTTCTTTTTGCAGGATTTCCCAGCATGCCATCTGACCATAGAAAGCAATTAGACAACTTAAAAAAATTCAGTGTGGATTTTAGGGTAAGTTCAGTTTGCAACTTTCTTACCTTTGCACTGTGTGTGTAATTCTTTGTACACTTATCTGCATTTCTTTTGCTTGTCTGTTTTGTTTTTAGTTGCAGTCCAGCTCAAATCCAGACCTCGGGGTTGAGACAATGATGACGAAGTCTCCAAGGGACTCTGGAGAGAAGCTAAAGGAGTCGGCCAGTGATAAGAGCATGACCGAGTCCACAGGACCCAAAGTTTGCTCAGAGTCTTCTGGCAGTGATGAGGCGTCGGCGTCTATGGGTGCATCTGTCGGGAGTAAACCTGGAACTCCTTCTCCCTCATCCTCCACTCTCGGCACAGAGCAAAAACGTGTACCTGATGTGACGTCTCAGGGTGTCCAGACTTCCTCGCCTACTGCTGTCAAGTCAGATGATAAAGAGGACAAGAAGGACCTTGTATCAGAGTAAGTTCTACTGGTTCCCTCATAAGTGCTGCTAAGGAACAGTGAGATGTAGAGTTTCAGGAAGGTCGTCAGTGCTGCTGTTCTCTAGTAGTCCAGGCTGTGTACTCAAAATCATCTGCTTCTGTTTTATTTAGGCAATTGAATCACAAAAATGATTAAGTCAAAGGTTTAGTAAGCAACAATTGCTATCTTTATTCTATCCTGACATGTGTTTAGACACTGTTTGCATCACTAGCCACCCATTGTGTAATCCCTGGGGAGGAGGTCATCTCGAAAACAGGCACTTATCCCTTCATTAATTATTTGCTGGAAGAAGCTAGACAGCAGTGTGTAATTAAGTCATTTGCCTAGTTTAAGCTTTAGAGTCCTTTAATGGGATTTAGTGGCACTAATTATGGGTGTGGGAATTAGCCACGACTAATCAACAATACCTCAGTTGCTTTTGTCGTTTTTGCTACTGTGGTAGAAACATATTGAAAATCATCACTATTGGTGCACTAGAACGACTCTAAACACGATCTGAACTCGAAACCAGACGCATAACAGACCTCTAAGGTCCATCTATACTGCACTAGTACTCTGTATTTGTTAAGATTCACAATGTAAAGTTAATGAGTCTTGGTTGTATTCTTATGTTTAGAAAAGTGTGTTTATATCTTTATTTTTTATTTTTTTTATATTTTTTTGCCCCGTGCAGGAGTGTTAGAAAATCAACTCTTAATCCTAACGCAAAGGAATTTAACCCCAGACCATTCAGCACTCCGGTGAGTAACTGATGCAGTAATGAATTAATAATTAAATACTTTCACTTTAGGGCTGCACTGATCGTTAGTTTTGTCTTTAGATCTTTAAAATTTGTTCAGTAATTATATTTGTTATATACTCTCTGGCCACTCCATTAGGTACACCTTACTGGTAATGGGTTGGTCTCCCTTTTGCCTTCAGAACTGTTGTAGGTTCAATAACGTGCTGGAAACGTTTCTTGGAGATCTTGGCCGATATTAATATGATAGCATGACACATTGGGTGCAGATTTTTCAGCTGCACTTCCACAATGTGAATTAGCTGTTCTGCTCCATCCCAAAGGTGCTGTCACTGTGAAGCCCGTCTGAGTACAGTGAACTCTCACTCATGTTCAAGAAACTAGTTGGAGATGATTTGGGCTTTGTGACATCACGTGTTATCCTGTGACCAAAAAAGGTCTGGACATGGTCATGAACAATACTCGGGTAGGCTGTGGCATTTAAACAATGCTAAACTGGTACTAATGGCACAAAGTGTGTCACAGAAATAGTCCCACACCACCACCAGGGTGAACCTTTGATCTATGCCTTCATGTTATTCACGCCAAATTCTGACCCTAACATCCAAAGGTTGCAGTAGATATCGAGACCCATCAGACCAGGCAGAATATTCCCAGTCTTCTCTTGTGCATTTTGGAGAGCCCATGTAAGTTGTAGCCTGTGGTCTTCTACATGTTATGCGTTCAGAGATGCGCTTTCGCATTCCTTGGTTGTAACACGATCTTGTTTGACTTCTGAGTAAAACCTGTGAACCGCTGCTTGCTGGATATTTTCCCTTTGGAAATACTCAGACCAGTCTGGCACCAACATCCATGCTGTGTTCAAGGTCACTTTTCTTCCCCATTCTGATGATGGTTTGAACTTTAGCAGATCGTCTTGAACTTGTCTAAACGTATGGAGTTGCTGCCATGTGATCGGCTGATTAGAGATTTGTGTTAACAAGCGTTTAAACAGGTGTACCTAATGAAGTGGCCAGTGAGTGTACATAAATTATAACAGCAAATTTAGAATAGTCTAGCAGACCCATAACATTGCTGTAATGTTTCTATATTTATAATTTTTTTTTAAGTATACTGACCTACTTTTAATAAACATAAACATTTTTAAATGATTTGCTGCTTTTTAGAAACCGATTCAAAGCAAAGAAATTTCTTTTTTTCATAAGCAGAAAATGTGCTACAGATGTGGAAAGGGTATACAAAGGATGACGTAAATAACAGATAAAATTTCACTTGATTCACGTTTCTCATTCTCAGCCCAAACCAGCCACTACTCCGACTCTGACACGACCCCAGGGTCAGCCGAGTCCTTCTATTGTGGTGCAGCAGACTCCTACAGTTTATACCCAGCCAATGTGCTTCCCACAGATGTACCCGCTGAACCCCGTCAGCCCTGGAGTGCAGGTGAACATTTCCCACAATTCCATCTTTATAAGCTCAGGAATGCCCTTGTGCTCCATCCCTTTCTTTGGTTTGTGTACTAATCTGTTGTTTTCAGACTAATGCTCTTGTTTTTTGGCATTACACCTTTCTATTTTTTTCACGCCTCCATCTCTGCTCTGTGCTTACCCCTGCAATTTGTTTGCGTTCTTTGCCTGCCATTTGTAAGATTATTATTTAAATTTTTTAATTTTTTAAATGTTTTTTTTTCATGCCTACTATCTTGCTTTGTCAATTGCAACACCAGTGTCACTTACTCATAATCATGAGGATTTATACAGTTTGATGACTATTAGACTCAATTTGACGATTATTTTAACTGTTTAACACAGTATATGAGCTGAAATTGTGGTAATTCCTACATGTTCCCCTCATGTGGATGTAAATATCATTAAATTAGGGTTGCATGTCAAGTTATTTCAGCTTCAGTGTACTGTGCTGACTAAAATTTGGTAAGTTTGTCAGCGGCCACATATTTATGAACCTGTCTGTGTACATTAGTGATGTTTTACTTCAATCTAACTTTTTTTTTTGCGAGAAAATTCCTGATAACTTGAGTTTATGAACTGATGTGCAGAAATGTGCTGCCAGTCCTTCTGTCGCTGTTTTGATATTTGACAGCGAACACTGAATTCTCTTTAAATCACAGATTTGTAGAAACACAACTTTCATCCTGTCAACATTTATCCTATCCTAAGGAAAGCCTGAACATAGATACAGCAATAGTTTCAAATGGTATGAGACGTACAATGATCAAACTAAAGGCTGGCTCTTTTTTTCTGTTCCTTCTTTCCTCTCTCCATTAGAAAAGCATTATCTGGAAGGTTTGTGCAATTCTAAACTTTCTACTTTTTTCCCCTGTTGATCAAATGCTGAGATGTTTGCTTGCTCACATGCCCTGAAAATGGTTTGCCCATTTTAAACCATAGATATTAAGCTTGGGTTTTTCTTTTCTGTTTTTCTTTAATATGCAACAAGTAAATAATAACTACACCAATAGGTTTTTTTTGTTGTTGTTGTTGTTGTTGTTGTTGTTTTAAAAAATATATATTTTCTAATGTTTATAATTTACAAATGGGCACTTTGTTTAACTTATTATTAGTTATAAATGAGACTTACTCCTTTTTAAGACTTTTTTTTTTTTTTTTTTTGCTTGTTTAAGTAGCCTTAAGTATTTATTTGCATGATTGATCATCATTTAAAACATTAGACAATATGTGCAATATTTGTGAGATTGTTGTCTTTGTACAGCTTATGGGTTGTGTGTGTAATCAGGCACCACAACAGAACAGCACACGGGACATTTGTGTAACAAGCACTGCAGTGTTTTTTCCACCCCTGTTAATACTGAGGGTGATTGTAAATAAACTTGACAAACTGCAACTGACTATACAGAATGTTGCCCAAGTGTAAAGGATCTCTGATACTTCACCTGTGTAAGGAAATCCAACAACATAGACTTTTATTGGGCTTCCTTCTCTGCTATGAAGTGAGCGAGCATAGAAAAAGCGCCCATGACCGATACACTGGCACATTTATGATGCGTTTGTATGTGAAAACAATCGGCACAAAATGACCCTTATGCAAACTTAAACAATCAACACAGACCCACGTCAAGCCAATAAAATTATTAAAAATAGTGTCTGCCGAGTTAATGACCAAAAGGAATCATTCCAGTGAAGTTTTTGCTCTTTACTCTTAAGTGCTGTCGTATGGTTTGCGAGGTGAGGTGCTTCTTTCACTCTTCATACATTTATAATCAAACAAATGGCTGATACGGATTTACTTAAAATCCGTGTACAGTCCATCTCAAAAAATGTAAATGTCATAAATTCTTTTCTTACTGAATTTTACAAATCTTTTATATTCATTACATGTAAAGGTAAATATTTCAAGCTTTTTATTTTTTTTTTATTCTAATAAAAAATAATTATCTCAAAATATTAGATCAATTAAAATAGGATTTACAATACATAAATTCATGAACATATTCATTTATGCACTCAGAACTTTGTTGGGGTTCCTTTAGCACAAATTACTCTATGCAGCATGGCATGGAGACACTCAGGCGGTGTGAATGCTAAGGAGTTACTGAAGACCGCATTGCTTTGACAGTAGCCTTACGCTCGTCTGTACTGGTGGGTCGAGTACGTCTCATCTTCCTCTTTACAATAGACCATGGCCTCTCTATTGGGTTCAGGTCAGGTGAGAGGGCTGCCCAATGAAGCACAGTAATATCATGGCCAGCAGCAGTGTTGGTCCTGCTGGAATAAGAAATCACCAATTCTATGAAGCTTGTCAGCAGACAGAAGCCGTAAGGTGTTCAAAAATCTCCTGGTAGACAGCTGCATTGACTTTGGACCTGATAACACAGTGGACCAACATCAGTAGATAACTTGACACCCCAAATCATCACTGACTGTGGCAACGTCACACTGCTCTTCAAGCAACTTGGATTTTATGATTCTTCACTTTTACACTTGATTTCCGAATCAAATGCAGAATTTACGTTAATGCACGGACTCCAACCTGTATAGATATAAATTTACTCAAACTCATAATAAAATATTGTAGTGAAAATATCCAAGTAATCTAAATATCCACAAACTATAGTGAGTTTTACTTATTAAATTACAAAAGAAAAACTTTATGATATTCAAATTTTGAGATGCACTACATGTTTGTTCAGTTTATATGACTTTTTAAATTAATTAATTTCACCTAACAGCACCCCTCCTTGGGTGTACGGAGTGCACAGAATCTCAAGAGACAGCTGCACATGAGAGTTTCTGTAATGCTGATCGGTCATTTGGTCAAAGTCTGGCACAGTAAAAATGTAGAAACTTAGATTCACTCTGTCATTATTCCATTATAGACACCACTGGTCCTTTTAAAGACTGCTGATTGAAGAGAATGTGAGGTTGCTCATGAATAGAGTGCATCACACAGCTCTTCAGATAGTGTTTTAAAGTTAAGCTGTTTTTAACTGCTGTTCCTCCTCCCTCAGCCACCTGTGTATCATCTTCCAGTTCCTCACATGACTGTAAGCCAGTCCAAGCCGTACAGACCAGGTAAAGGTGAGAATGCACTTTCCCAGAGGTGTCTGTATGCGTGAGACTGAATCATGGATTTAGTTGTTAAATGGATGCACAGACCAAATAAGAGTCATTAGTTCAATTGTTAAATTGGTCTCAATGGTCACAAATATAGACAGTATCTGTAAGAAAAAAACATGTCATGTTGAAAAGTTTTTTGTGTGTGTAAAAACATCATTTATTTAACAAAAATGAAGCAAAACAAGTGTGCAATACTAAATATACCCTCTTACTGCTTCACAGGATTTGAGATGGTACATTTCAGCCAGGCATTAGTGCTTGATTGATTAATTATTCATTAGCAGGTGTGCAGCGTTCTGTAGAGGAAAAGTTTTGTCAGTTTGCTGGTCTGGAGCGTTCAGGTGTGTGTTAACACAATGCCAAGAGGAAAAGACATAAACAATGGTCTTTGATATGCAGCAGCAATTGCTTTTCTATCTGAAAAAGATCATGAAACCATTTCCAAACAGTTTGGAGTTCAGCATTCTACAGTGAGAAAGATTATTCACAATTAGGAGGCATTCAAAACAGTTGCTAATCTTCCCAGGAGTGGACGTCTCAGCACATTCTCCACAAGGTCAGACTATGCAGTTCTCAGAGATCTCAGACCCTACAGGCCTACTGAGCATGTTAAATATACCCAATTATAAAAAAGACCGAACAAGTACAAGTGTGGAAGCCTCTTGGCATGGAAGCACAAGGTTCACCACAAGGCGTCTTGAACAATGTCCTATGGATAAATAAGAACAATAAAGTTGAGTTATTTGGTCTTGATGCCCAGCACCATATTTGGTGAAAACCACACAGCATTTTAGCAGAAACACCTCATGCTACAGGACCTGGGCACCTTGCAGTCATTGTGGCGGCCTGTCTGGAACTCTGTATGTTAGAATATTCTAGAGGCAAATGTGAGGCCATCTGTCCAACAGCTAAAGTTCGGTCACAATCGTGTCATGTGACAGCACAATGATCTAAAGTACACCAGTAAATCAACATCAGAATGGCTAAAAATGATCAAAGATACTTATTATTCCCACTTCTTCTTTTTTTTTTTTGGCTTCATTTTTGGTAAATAAATAACGCCATGGTGAAACGTTGTATGTTGTTTTTCGTATGAGCTTGTATTTGCTTAATACTGAAACACGCTATGGTAGATGACTTTTTATCATGATTTTAAAAACAGCAATAAAACAACATAGAATTAAAAGAGGCACACTGACCTTTGAATATGACTTTATAGTATGCATGAGAAAGAAATTAATTCTTTTTCTCGCAATACTGTGTGCCCCAGTACCCAATATCCAACAGCAACGACCTGAGCAACATCACCCAGCAGGCACATCACCCATGATGCACCCTGCCACAGCTGCAGGTCCTCCAATCGTAGCCCAGAGCCCAGCTTACACAACTCAGTATTTCACCTGCCCTCAGCAGTTCAGCAGCCAACCGCTTATGCAACAGATGCCCCACTTCCAGTCCCAGGTATGGATGTTTAACCTTTTTATAAATTATTGCATGTCCAAATACACTAACCTGAAACCAAATTTTTTTTTGTCTTTCCAGGCCCAGCATGTGTTCAGTCCTGTCATGCAGGGAGGAGCGAGGATGCTCACACCTGGCCATGGCCAGCACAGTCTGGTTTCCTCCTCCACTACCCAGTATGGTGAGCAGACCCACACAATGTATGGTAAGAATCCCACCCTACCCTGCTGTGTATCTTTATTATTCTACTATTACTCCCATTCGTCCGTCCACGTGTCCATCTGCCTTGTCTGTATGTTCTAGACATTCTCTGGGTTGACTGTTTTTACCACTTATGCACCAAATTGTTCCAGCCTACTTTCTAATCTGTTGGAATTTCCAACTAAAGTAACTACAGCATCTCTCTTGCTTATGCCTCGTAGTCTCCGCCCCCATCCACCAGCAGTACCCACATCCTGGTGCCACCCTCCACCCACATCCCCCTCAACCCCCACAGCCCTCGGCCACGCCCACGGCTCAGGCCCAGCAGGGAGGACAACATGGTGGCGCAAGCCACGCTGCCGCTAGCCCTGTCCAGCACGCGCAGCACCAGGCCTCTCTCCACCTGGCCGGTGCAGCTCCACCGCAGCAACAGATGTATTCGGCCTTGACGCCGACCCCGCCCTCCATGACTCCCGGTCCATCTCCTCAGTCCCCGCAGGCTGTCTACATCCACCCTCAGCAGGTCCAGCACTCGTACAATCCCAACCACATGGCTCATGTGCAGCAGGTCAGTTCTTCAGGCTTGTTTCACCAAGTGCTATAATCTGTTTTAATATGTAATCGTAAGTCCTCTCTGTAAACCCCAATTATAACCAGATCCACTCAGGGATGTAACACAGAAGCACTGCATTTTTACAGGCAGAATCTGATCACAAACTTAACTGATTAGACCTCAGCTTTACCATGAAAAGACAAGCAGCAACTTCAGTGGGTTTTTGACATCTTTTGAGAGCCTGTTTACATTCATCTGTGTTTATGGTTGTAACAAAAGAAAAAATATTTATTTTTATTTTTTTTTTATTAAGTTTATCTTAATCCTTATTTTTATTAATTATTTTTTTAAGCAAGTATTGGGCTTTTGTAGGCCGTCAAACATTATAAACAAGTGTCCTAACCATCTGCCTTTGTTATTCCATGAACATTGCAGGCACACATGCAGTCAGGAATGGTGCCTCCACATCACGGCACTCCGTCTCACCCTGTGATGCTGATGGCTACACAAGCAGCAGGTCCACAGCCACCTTTACCCCAGAACACACTCAACCCCATCCCTGTCTCCTCAACCACACACTTCTCCTACATGGCACATCCTCAAGGTATCAACTTCATCAACAGGACTAAACACTACGAACATAAGTAGAGTTCATATTTTGAGGACTGTTCAAGCCAAGCTGGGACTTTTGATTGTACAGAATAACAACAAAGATATGAGGGTAAAAACCTCCCTTTATTTCTCTATATAATCCCCTGCTACACTAATGCACTTATCCCAGTGTTCCACTAGTGCTTGCATCACATCAAGGTAGAACGTTTTCTGAGTACACCGGAGCCATGATCATACTGCCTGCTTCACTACTGAAACGCTGGCCTCCCAGGAACTCCTTTATTGGCCCAAACGCGTGGAAACATGTGGAGCGAGGTTAGGACTATACAGGGGATGCGGCAGTAACTACCAGCCGAGTTCATGTGCAAGTGGTGTTTGTGAACAGTTCAGTTCCCACAGGCAGATGTGTCTCTCCGGCAAGTTGGTGACAAGTTATCCGTCAAGGATCAGGAGTTCCACTCACTGAATGTTTACAGGAACGACTGCCGCCTCGTCCGGGATCGTCTTTCACAGATGTACGGTCTCCTTTAAAACATTTGCACCATTCAAATGTTTTACTGCGTCTCATCACCGCACTCTGCTTGAAGTCAACATCTCAAAAAAAGAAGTAAATATCTTGGTTGTATTCCTTCATTCGCAAGAGATTTCATCACAAGTCCCAGTTTGACTTGAACACTCGTAGGTGATGACCTCCTGATGAGTGTTTAACATCCAAATTAGCTTCCTAATCTTCCAGAGCAGAAATTGGGTGTCTTTGTGCTCTCAAAATACTGCCATATGTGAAAATATGCATTATGCAGTTCGCACATTGTAAAATGGATTCCTTCCCCCTTTTCTTCTCAGTACAACCTCACCATCAGCAGCAGCTTTAGAGGATGAAGAAAGATCGGCTCGTTTCAGCTGATTCCAGTGACGCGCTCTGCTCGGTCCCTGTGAGCCACTGGCTGAGCGATCCTTCACCCGCTCCTTCTCTACTTGCCCAGTGAAACGGCCACTAAACGTCATCTTGCTGCACTGCACTTTTGCTGATCTATCAGAAATTAATGCTAACAAGCAAAGTTGCAGTGACCAGATGTTGTTGTTTTTTTTTTTTTTTTTTTTTTTTTTTTAAACACGTTTTAACATGAGGGGACTGTTTTAGATGCCATGAGTGAGAAACTGGAACTTGCATTTTGTTTTGCACCTCCTATGTAACAAACTCTTCCAGTGAATTGACGGTATTAACATTACTGTTAAATGCTGCTGCTATTGCCATGTTCAGGAACATACAAAAAAAAAAATACAAATCAAAATTTACTCTAACCAAATTAAACAAAAAAACCTTACAGTGATTAAAATGTTTGGCAAAAAATATTAATTACAATTTATTAATCAAACTGAACGGGCCCCAATTACATTTGACTGTCAAAAGACTGCTAAGTTAAAGAAAATTTTACTTTGTAGATAATATAAATAAATTAAAAAAAGAATAAAAACATTAAAAAAGTTGTAAAAAGTGGTAATGGCTTGTGTGTTTTATTATTGTTGAGTGAGTGAACTGTTTTTGTTTTCCTTCACACTTTCGCACTTAAAAAGCTCGACTCTGTACTCTGAAACCGCTTCAGTACATCTTGGCATAGGAATGTTGCTGGAACTTTACTAAAGTAAAACTTTTTAAAGATTCTCTCAGGAAAGTGACCGAGAATGCTTCTTAACACACAACTCTAGAATCTCCTGGAGAGCTCTTATGGTCATGTGATTCAGAATCAAAACATTTCACCATTTTGTCCTGTAGACAAACACAATCACAGATGATGCCTACTGTACTGTCAAGCCAAATAATGATAAATCTCTGGCTAAATTTACACAACGTGAGACCAGATACGCATGTAGAGAAACTTCAGCACAGTGTCGTAGTGATTAGCAGGCTGGTACTTGGTGGCCTTCCTCTGTGTCCTCTGGTTACCTCCCACAGTCCAAAGAGTCCAAATACATGCAGATTAGGATAACTGGCATTTCCAAACCGTGCGTGTGCCCCACGTTGAACTGACACTCCAGATCTTGCTGATTGACTTAACTGGCCGAGTATGACTATTCATACAGTCTCACCTCATGGTTGTTAAAGGACCTTTATGGTGTCATTTTCTTAATCTACTGTAAACTTTTGTCCAGATTTAGTAAGCGTTGCTTTTTTATTGTCCTCCCAAAAAATATTTAAAAATTTGACAACGCTTTTGTGGCATGAACTTCATTGTATGAAAAACATATATTAAAAATATATTTTCATCCCACTTTATGTAATGTAAATACAGTATATCCATGTACTTTGTCATGTTTCATTTATTTCTTTAAGTATTGTGTATGGCGCACTGGTGGCTCAGGGGGTTGAAGCTCTGGCTTGCTAATCGGAGCATTCGAGCCCCACCACTGCTGGGTTGTAAAAGCCCTTGACCCTGCAAGGCTCTTAACCCTGTGCTCATATATAAATCATAGCTACTGGAGATGCAGGGCATCCTTAGTGCCAGCCCCAAGCCTGAATAAATCATCAGCTCAAGATTTTATTTAAGGACAAAAGCCATGGAGTTGAATTTCTGTACTTCTGGAGTTTGATAATTGATATTACAATTATTAATGCATTATGCATTTCACTACAGTGCTGTTGAATTCTTGAGTCTGTTTGCTCAGCAGCTCTCAGTAATACCAGCTGTAACTCGAGTAACAGTGTCGCTCCCAAGCCCAGATAAAATGGGAGGGCAGCGTCAGGAAGGGCATCCGATGTAAAACCTGGTCAAAGTCGTGGTGACCCTTTGATGGAAGCAGCCAAAAGAAAGCTGTTTCAATATGTTCATTCTACACTCATTCCGTCTACTTAATCTAAAACTATTAATAAAGATGTTTACAAAGATCTGATTATATCTGATGGACATTTATAGAAGGAGTCTCCAGTATTGCAGTTTTACAACACAGCAGTAACTTCAGGATGGAGAATTTCCATAATTGGAGTTATGCAGTTAGAAGCTGCTTACATTTCATTGCATCTTATTAACCTGAAGTTATGAAAAGTGAGGCTGATGAGTGTTTCAGCTGTTATAATGCAAGTGATAACAGGAACGTACTTGTTTCGGTGGATGTTTCATAACAACTAATGGAAAGAAATAAAAAGAAAAAAGACATCTCAAATTGCTTTCGTATCAACTGCACTGATTGTTTTTCCTGATACCACACTCTTGCCCTGCATCGTTCCATGTTTTACATACTGTACTGTCAGGTCCATACATTTTGGAACAATGTTTTTTTGCCATTTGGCTCCTGTACACCACCACATTAATTTAAAACAAAACGCTCTAGCCTTTGCTCATATTTAGTTTTTTTAAATGTATGATTCCTTCCCCCACGCCGTGTTTGCAGGTGTTTGAAATAAAGGAAATTTAGTTTTCCCTGTAATGGTCTCATTGTGTACAGGTGTGCCTTATATTGGGGCCAATCCCAAAAGACAACCTTTTTTAATGTGTCTTCAATTTCAACATTCTGTGGGTATAAAAAGCTGGTATTGTCAGTAAGTCATTCCAAGTTCATCATTCAAACAGCCATGAACACATGACGTCACTTAACGGACGAGCAGCGCCACCTGGCCATGGCGCGCCTTCAGGTCGGTGGCAGGCAGTCAGATGTTGCTCGTGAACTTGGAGTGTCCCAAAGTGTCATCAGCAGACTTGCATCAAGACACAGAACTACTGGCAGAGTTCATGACAGACCCAGGAGTGGAGCCTCGCGAGTGACAGACCGCAACGGTGACCAGTACCTAAGGACATCGTTATGCAACTGCCACAGAGCTGCAGGCCCGTTTACGAGATGCGGGGGGTATTAGGGTTTCCAAACCATTCACGACCGACTCCACCGCTTTGGCTTGAATGTCAGACGATCGTTGCAGGTGACTCCACTGACACTAAGACACCGCCGTGAACATTTGCAGTGGGCACAAGACCATCTACCGTCCTGTTCACTGATGAGTGTCGGGTCACCTTGCACAGGAGAAGGCGAGGTGAGCGATACGCTGAGATCAACATGGTCCCCAGGGTTTGCTTTGGTGGAGGAGGTGCAACAGTCTGGGCAAAACAGATTTGGTTATTGTACATGGCTCAGTCACTGCACGTTCTTACCTCAGCGACATCATAGAACACATCATCATCCCCCAATACCGCCAGCACATCCCCAACTTTCTGTTCATGGATGATAATGCTCCACCACATCGTGGCAGAATCGTCACAGCTCGACTTCAGGAAGTTGGAGTGCCTCATATGGTTTGGCCATCAATGTCCCGTGACCTGAACTCCCATCGAGCTGGTCTGGGACCAGTTGAAGCAGAGACTGGATGATCGTACCCCACCCCCACGTGACCTGGCAGACCTGCATGTAGCACTTGTGGAAGAGTGGAATGCATTTCCTTAGAACAAAAATCCTGAGGCTAGTGAGGAGCCCGAGACGTCGCTGTCATTGTGGCAAATGGTGGAAACACCGGCTACTGACATTGTCATTTTTTGTTATTTGGGGCTATCTATTCAATTCAATTAAATTTTATTTGTATAGCGCTTTTAGCAATTGTCATTGCCTCAAAGCAGCTTCACACAATCAAA
>JAQQZT010000014.1:7881451-7891459 GCA_030068275.1 Clarias platycephalus
TTACACATTAAGTTTACTGAAAGTAAAAACAGTTGAAAGTCAGAGGACGTTTCTTTTTTTGCTGAGTATATATATGTGTGTGTGTGTGTGTCTGGTGTGTGTGTCTGTCTCTCCCGGATCAAATATTAGCCGGTAAGTGTATCGAGGTTTGGCAGACACAACTAGAAATTTATCTTCTTTAAATTCAGCTTAAAACTTCATCAGCAGCAAACCAGTTCCTGAACAGGCTTCTGCTTTCAATATGGATTTTGGGGATTTTTTTTGTTTTTGCTTTATTTTTCCCAGAAGGAGAAAAAAATTATGTACAATAGACAGTATGAGCTTTAACATTTCGGGCTGAGATTTGTGCTTACAGCCCTAGTGAGGGTCATGGTACGGTATATCAGACGTGTGACAACATGACAGTGAAATATTTCTCTCCAACATTCAAAAGAGAATCGAACAGTTTGCTATTTTTTTCATCCCTGATGGCACAGGCATATTCCAGGACTCAAACAGTAAACAATTGGTTCTGAGAGCATGAGGAAACATTTTACACATGAACAGGCCAAAGTACATGTGATGATCAGCAGGCTAAATGCTTTTTGACTTACCAGTCTTAAAAGAGAGAACGAGAGCTAAAAGTCAACATGAAGATCATGTAACAAGCTAATAATGAGCTATCGTTTTTTTTTTTAATTAATGTTTCTTGGTTTCTTCAGACTGAAGAATTTGTTTGCATAGACAGAAATAAATGGCTGCTATTAAATTAATTGGACGTAAGGAACACTCACGCTCTCTCTCTCTCATGCTGCCGCTCCTTCTCAAACACTGACTGCAGTTAAATCAAAGCATTCAATTGTACACTTTTTATTTACATCATTAAATAAAATATGTATAATGCCCTTCCTCATTAAATATATTCAGGTTTTAAATAATTGTACTAATGTACACAATGCTGTAATCTTTATGTCATACTTGCAGTTCGCTTGAGAACTACAATGAAGAATGACACATGAGGGTACTAACAAAAATAACTTTTATTGCACACAATTGTCATATTTAAGGAACAATAATGTATATAAAATGTTAAGTGCTGTAATAAATATTTGGTGGTACTTTGTCATGGCTATATATAGTAAAAAGTATATTTTACTATAGCAAAATAGTAGAAAGGCACCAAACCTCCAGTCATTTTCAATAGTCAAGATGAAATAAAGTTTCAAACCCTTCACATTTACCACGGATCTGAGGCACATTTTATAATTTTATCAAAAACATTAAAAATATTCTTAAAAAACATATAAACATCACACTTCAACAGTCTCCCTCAAGCAAAAGAAGCAACACTGACTCTTTTTGGCTCCGAGGTAGTAAACATGAACAGACCCAGAATATTTGCACCTTTAAAGTTACCATCCTCATGTACTCACAGGAGTGTTTAGTGATTTCTGTAGGCTGACAGCTGGAGATCTTCTTTACGCAGAGTGAAACAATTGGCCTCAATACACTTGGCTCAGCATGTGTGTTTGCTCTTTCTCAGGAATAGTGGGGTCCAGCCTGATTGGACTTAAGGATCGCTCTCTCTGCCGCTGCTGCCGCCTCCTCTCAGTGTCTGACTGCATGAAGTTAAATCAAAGCATTCAATTGTACATTTTTCATTTACTTCACATCATTACACCTTCTGAGTCTTTTAACATATATAATGACCTGCAAGGAAAACAGACCGGGTTTTTTTTCTTCTCATATTAGCAGAATAAAAGTGCCAGGATTAGGGCAAACTCCAAATCTCCAGTTTTCACTTACACACATGTAACTGGGCAGACGGCTGAAGTCACTCGTGCAAGGCAGATCATGGCCGGACTTGGTCAGTAACTGGTCCAGCTTGTCTACTCGTCTGCGCAGGCCCTGGATGCTCCCCTCCGTCTGCTGTCTGCGCAGACACAGCACCTCCTGCTGAGAGAACATGCACCTGCGCAGCTGCGCCTACAGTGGAGGAAAGTGTTTGAAAAAAAAAAAGCAAACCATCTTGTTTTGTCATTCAGTAGAAATGTAATAATATTAAATTAATGTCAAAGTTATATATTTACAATAGTGGCTAAAGGACACTACTCTGCTGTACTGTACCTTCAGATTATCTTCATGTTGCCTCAGCTTTTCTCTTAGCGCGTCTCCTCTCCACTGCTCGTCCTGCAGACACAGGAATATAAACAGTTCATCAGCATTTTACACAGCCATGCGTTTTATTCTGTTTATGTAACTGTTGTTCTCTGTAAGTCTCGGGCCGTACTCTGGTGCTGTAGGCTGATTTCCCCCGATTCCGCCCAGCTGATGTGAGCTTCTCCTCGTCATTGGCCGTGTCTGAAGTTGGCTGCAACTCCAGCTCTTTCAAACCACTTTCCAGCTCTGCTTGGACTTCAGCCCTCAGGGAGCGCACTGTGTCCTTAATCTCACACATGTGGTTCTCCTCCTGTCCCCAACTCCATAGCTGAGGTCACAAATACAGAAATCTAAATTCTTTCAAAATTAGCAGCTCACAGGATTTATGTCAGTGGTGCAAGTCATGAACAAGTGTCATTTACAGCTAATTCTATTAAAATGCCAAACACACATTCAGGTGACAGGTCCATAAATATTTGGAAATTCAAAAACGTATAATTTTAGCAGTCTACAACTACATATAGGAGTTGATATTACAGAATGAATATAAGAACAAAATACTGAATTTTTACTTTAATTTGAGTGTATTTACTTCCAAATATGGTGAATGGTGTAGAAATAACAGGACTTAAACATGCGGTTCTTCTCTTTTTAAGGATTCCAAGTTATTTGACAAAATAACAATCATTAATTAAATTATCATTTTTAAAACTGGTTGTTTTAGGTTATTATGGATCAGCTGTGTGAAGCACCATCTGATGAGGTTTAAAGCATCTGACTCGATTTGAGACAGGAATCTAGCACTTAAACGTTACAGAATGAATCCTGCTGCTTTTCTCAGCAATCACATCAACAAATACAAGGGAACCAGTTCCCCTGTCAGCCTTCCACGCCCTCACCATGAGCTGGAGTGACATGATTCATGAGCGGTCCCTTCTCTTCTTCATACTGATGATATAATCTTCAATGGAATACATCCTGTGGTAAACTCTCTATTTACTCTGGTGAAGTTATTTCTTTATTACTGGCATTGACACGGATACACCTACTGTACACACCTGTGGAGGTTCTTCTTAATCTGGCTAGATGTTGAGAAGACGTACTTTACATCAGGGAAAATTCTTGTCATTTATCATAGTTGTTGTTCATTCACTTTTAGGCGTTTTGGTGTTCTTAAGGCTACAAATGCTTCCTTTTGTAATGTACTAAATGATTTATTTTGCTCTCTCCCAGATATGTTTGTTTTAATTTTAGCTTAATGTTGAAGTTTCAGTGAAATAACTCGTCAATGTGCAGGAAATAGTTGAAGAGATGTAGAAGTAGGGGATTTTCTAGTCTCTATATCTTATTAAAAAAGTAGACGTTTTGGAATTTGATACAAACAAGAATACCTCCATCAGCAGCAAGTCTACTTCTTATTATAAATCTGCGTGCCTGAAATCCCCTCAAAACATTTTTTACACAGGAAGTAAACTGTTGAAGAAAAACTATTTCAGATGTCTGAGTTGGCCATAAGTTTTACATTTGAATCAGTTAATCTGCTGGTTACAAGGATAATTTCACATCTATCTAACAAAAGTTCCATAAGATATTGACCTAATGAGCAGAGTTTGCATGTGAGGTGGCCAAAGTCAGGGCTTAAGCAGGACATGGGATTAAAATAAACAATCATATACACAGCTTCAGGAATGCTTATAAAATGTTATTTTAAACCATGTGGCACAAAGTCGAGGAAATGGTTCTCACCTCAGCCTGCTGATGTTTATCTCGGTCAGTAAGATTGAAGCTTATCATGGTCTCAGCACGCTCCCTCTCGGTCGCTAGACTCCCTTGAAGAATCTGGATTTCAGAGCGGCAGGTCTCAAGTTCCTCCTTTGCTCCTCTGTGCTCCTCTGTGCTGGAACGCAGCCTCGCCTCACTTTCAGCCAGGTCTTGCTCTACAAACACACACATCCCTGCCTTTAATCACTTGAATGAAATACATCTAAGTATAGTATAAATGCAAATTGAGCTACAAATAATTGTGCATTTGTAAAAGTCAGTAAGGTCCTATACTTCAGTATTGAGGCAATGTAAACTTACCCAGCTGTGCTATTCTGTCCTGCAGTAAAGCACACTGCTGCTGATCTGCCAACAGGATGTGTTTCTGCTCTTCTAGCTGCTCCACAGCAACCGAAACCTTCTCCATCTTCTCCACTCGCTTTGACAGAGCTTCCTCTAGTGCCTGCAGCTGAGACTGCAACTTCTGCTGCTGCCGTCTCTGTAGCTCCTCCAGCTCCAAACTCTGCTGCTGCTGGATCATCAGACGCTAAAAAAACAAAAACAGTATAAAAATGTGACTGCACTTTAGTATTATCTATTTTCGATTACTATGAAAAATGTATTAAAAAATATATCATAGAAAATTAACTATGTAGGTGACCTTATTTTTATTTCTCCTGTCCTGACTGTTTGAGGCTTTGAAAATCACAGATCATGTACAGTATATGCCACAGTAGCTGCGGTTACATGAACATTTTTTCAATCTAAATGAAAATTATTCAGATTTTTTAACTTGACTGTTTACATGGACGCTGAGCCGACAAGATTTGTGTTTACATGTTTAAAGGATTTAATCACTACATGAGTTTACTGACATGCTTGAAGTGCTTCTGGTTGCTGTAAAGTGATTAATGTGCCAGAAATATATAAAAAGAAGAATTTTGTCCCCAATTTTGAGTAAATCAATTTGTTCAATAGAAGAAGATGCCCCAGGTGGACCCATACACAGCCATCTCACTTCAATTGAAAATTCCTTCATATCGTTCCGGATCGGGCCAGTCTGTTCTGATCGAAGGTGTTTACATGATGCATTTTTATTCTGATTGCATTCTGATGCTATTATTCCATGTATTAGTGGAATATTAAAGTCCATGTAAACATAACATACATGTCATGAGGAGCCATCTTAGATCTGACAAGAAATGTGTTCTAAAATGAATGATGCACTCAAGCCACTGGCAAAAGGGTAACCATGCAAAACCTGAGAAGGTTTGCACGAGCGCAGATTTCCTGCATCAGTATACCAGTAACTAATGCCCATGGAGAGGAGCTGTTTCATGTACATGCCTATAGGCCGGAGTAATGATGTCCAGTATGTGCTTAGTCAAGTTTCTTTCCTCTGGGACAGATAAACAGTTGGGCTAAGGTACAAAAACAGATACAACAAGGAACATAGCGCTTGCCTCAAAGAAATACTACAAGATTAATTGGTTGTTTTATGAAACCAGGTGAAAGGACCTTGGGCAACCCAGAGCAACCAAGACAGGAAAGTCAAACTACTCAGAAAGTCTTTGGGCTGTACTACAAAAAGACAAAGGTCAAGTTTACAAAGGTCAAGACTCCATGGTGGCAAACTCATGTGTGAAAACAATTCCTCATGCTCCCAGAACCACTCGTTGACAATTAAAATCCTGGAATATGCTTGGGCCATCAGGGAAGAACAAAAGCCACTGACATGATCACCTGGTCTTTCAGTACATTCAGGTCATCAGTTGACTTGATCTTATTGCAAAATAATGTTGTTGACTCTAGACTGAACAACTGAAACTGAATCTCCAGATCTTTCTTTCACTAGCTTTCAATTGTACCGTTATCTTTTTGACAATGTAACTTCAGGTATATAAGTGATGTATGATTACACTCATTCATGATTTCTTCATTCCATATTAATTGATGAATTGATTTCTTCGTGAAATTAATGATTTATCACTAACCTCCCAGGTTTTAATAATGCACTGGAGAATGATGAACCCCATTCCAACCTCCTTGAAATGAGAATCTACTCACTGCATCAGTTAGGGTTATTGTTGCCAGCTGAAGCAGAATAATCACTGCAGCAGTTGTCTAAACAAAGGCTCTTAAGTATTTGCTTATATAATTCCAAATGGTGTTTTTTTTTTTGGTCAAGCAATGCAATTTGCTAATACACTGCCTGGCCAAAAAAAGGTGCAGATTGAGAATAGTCAAATTCTCAATCATGCATCAAACAAAGACAACATCAGACATGCTGGAATTGGGTTTAGAATATCCAACACATTATATACAGTACGTAAAAACCTAGGATAGTGCTGCATGAACTTTGATTAGTAAAAGATTAGTAGGTGTAACTTTTTTGCCAGGCAATTTATAATAAAGACAAAAGATTACTTTACCTCCTCCTGTCGCTCAAATTGCATCTCTTTCTTTTCCACAGATGCCTCAATTTCCTTCAGCTGCTGCTCCAGTTTGTCAATTCTTTGCTGCCTCCTCTGAATTTTGTCCTGCATCACAGCTTTCTGATGCTGGCGCTGCTTTACAACATCATCCTGCTCTCGCTGAGCACCTTCTACCTCCTGTACAAGGAAAAGCAACACACAATAGATGCACTTAAAGGAAAACAATATTTTCTTCCTTTTCTCTGGCCACTTCAGATGTTATTATCATGGAAAAGAATTTCAAAACATTTTCGCCTGTTCGCTCAGTATTGATACTCACGCATAATAAAGAATTTTAAATACGTGGTAATTCATATACTTTTTTATTATATAACAGTTAGTTCTGACTGAGCAGTGCGATTGGTCCTCACATTGCACAAGAGGTGATAATAGACGGTAACAGCACTGGGACTTTAAACTATATGTATCGCACTGCATCATGGGTATTCTAATAACCGTTAATAACTGCTGGTCGCCAACATGGGTGAAATTAGGTTTGTGAGTAGGTTTTCTGCCATACTGAGTATACAGCAGCTACCTGCTGAATGTGCTGAAGAAAACTTTATGCAGTAATCAGACTCGCCCATCATCAATACAAGATCTTGGAGAGAGTGTTACGTAAGCGACTACGGACAGAAACAAATGTTGTCATTTTGCGTAAGATTATCTAAACGATGCCACGGCAATCCAAAAACTTATAAGATTGTGTGACTTTTTTTGACCAGGCAGTGTATACAAAAAACATTAAAATGGATGTCTACTCAGATCAAACATATGGATGTGGATTTTATACAGACCTTTCTAATTTTTTCTAGCTGAATTGTTGAGTGTTCAATATCTTCCTTCAGTTTATTCAGATCCTTAGCTTTCTCTGTAGGAGCAAAAATCAAGTTAACCACACATCACATTACTGTAACTCACGCCATAACTGCTGAACTTTGGGCGTAAATTTGGGTTCAACTTTGAGGGGATTGTGTTGAGCTCTCCACCTGTGCATGCGGGTGGTTGGTCTTTTACTCTTGCTCTTTTCATTGTTTAAACACTATTGCTCACACCGGGTTACTGCTGCATGCAGACGATAAATTGGTCACAACCAGGTTGTCTCACGGAAATCTTTTAGTAAAAGGCGAAAGATTTATATGATATGAAGAAAAACAAGAATATACACAGGGTGACTGGCTGGTTCCCTCCCCCCCCCCCCCCCATCCCTGTACATTACGGCTACAGCTGAACAGTCGAATAAAACCTCTTCCATTTAAGAACCAGGGTGAACTGTGCAGCACATTGATGTTCTGATAATGACATTTGATTAGATTTCTCTCATATCTAATAAAATTTCTCTCATATCTAATCAAATTCTCATCAATCAGTTCTACTAATATAATTAACTCTCTGACACTAGATTGTATCTGAAGCAGGATGAGTGTGTGTGTATGTGAGTGTGTGTTATCTCATATACAGTATATGTTGTAGATGTAGGAGTTTAAAATGCTTGACTTAAAGGTCCATTCTAAAGGATTTCTGGCCTTCAGTACAGCCATATGTTCTCATAAATTATGTGGCGATTTACTCTAGACTAATTTACACTAGATTCAACTTCACATAATCATTAATTACTTTCACTGGCACAAAAATATCTAAGTTTAGACTGTCCATATTATGTAAGATGTTAATAAGGCTTAAACCTTCTAGCTGTTTCTGGGTTGTGGCAGAATCTCTGGTGATCTCTTCTCGGATACTCATGGCATGTCTGTGCTCCTGCTTCAGCTTGGCCAGCTCCGTCTGCAGTTTCAGCAACTCTGCCTCTGCTCTCCGCTCCCCCTCCTCTGCTGTTTCCTGACATCTGCCACATCAGACAGCAGAGTTTTAAAACAGATCATAAACTAAATACTGTTTTTTTTTTTTTTTTGTAAAGGCTAAGAAAGTCAAAAGTCTAAATACTTAGGACGTTCCACCTTTGAGCATGTGAGCGGCGGGCCTCCAGGTTGGAGCACTGCTCCAGCAGGCTGCTCCTCTCTATAGCTGCGGCATTAGACTGCTCTTTCAATGTGAGGAGCTCCTGTTCCTGCAGTCTCCTCTGCCTCTCCTGCTCAGTGTGTTGCTCCTGCAGCTCCTTCTCCACCTCCTGCAGCTCCAGACGTACCTGCATGACAGAACACACCAACTCCGCTAAAATGTTTCTGTTTAATAGTTTCTGGCAAACAGTAATTGATGAAAGAGTAGTACTATTTTATAACATAACAGCAGAAATGGTTATTTTCAGTGCTAAGCAAAGAAGCACTGAAACCAGGTATGAGAAGAATGGGAAGTTCTGGTTTAAATGGTCTCACCTGTAGCAAAGTCTCTTGGCTTTTCTCCAGCTGCTCCAGTTTCTGGTTGTGCTGAACCTTCACTCTCTCTAGCTCCACACTCTCCATTTGGATCATGTCTAGGACATGCTTTAGCTCTACACGTAGAGAGAAAACACAAGCTCCTAAAATAGTTCCTAATAACAATGCCACCATTGGCTAAAGCTGTGAACAATCAGAAACACAACCTTGGGGCTGAATTTCACTCCCCAAACACCACTTAACTCTTCCTGAGGCTAAAGTTATATGTTCTAATTTAATGTTATTTAATCACAAAAGTCTGCAGTTTATTACAGGTAATATACACATAGTCTGAAATCTATGTAGATTTTGTCAATAAATCAATTTTTATTTTATATTTTGTAAAATATTCGTTAATTTAAAAAAAGTCAGGTGATTAAACATTCTCATAATGACATAATTTGTACCTTTATTTGCTGTCAGCCTCAATAAATGCATTTGGATACAAAATAGTACATTTTATACTTACAAATCACTTTTGAATTGTAATTGCAACATGTTGCAAAATATGTAATTATAAAATATTTTTATTTTTATCAAATTGTGCAGCCCTACTATGGGAATGTGTTCGTTTAGCTACAAATACCATTATCAAGGTTTGGCACTGATGTTGAGCCTGAGTTCAGTCAGCATTCCAGTTCATCCCAGACGTGCTCGGTTGGTTTCAGGTCAGGGCTCAGTGTACTGTAGGCCACTCAAGTTTTTCTATTTATACTTTGGCAAGCAATATCTTCATGGGTCTTGCTTTGTACGCACAGGGCATTGCTTAGGGCATTTCTTTGTGCAATGTCATGCTTGACCTAATTTGGGCCTCTTAGTTCCAGGAAATTATAATGCTACAGCATATAAAAGCATTCTATACTGTTTTCGTTTGTTCACAAACCTAATTAATTTATTCTAAAATGATTGTGGTCTGTGCACACTAGTGAAAAAAACACTCTAAAATCAACCAATTTTTCGTAGCTACAGCAAGGTGTGTAGAGTGCTTGCTTGGAGATTTCGTCACATGGATGCCCCGTGTGTCTGGTGCCCCACTTCTGCTTGGAGATTTCGTCACATGGATGCCCTGTGTTTCTCTTTGGTATGCGTCTGGTGCCTGGGGATGACTCTCTCTACCTAGACGACGGTTCTGGCCTCGGCTGGTGTTGGCAACTGTTTTTCTGGGGACTTGACAGTCCGATAGTTCAGGACTGGAATTTCCTACAAGTCTACCTGAGTCTCCAATAACTACATGGACTCCATATTAACATCAATTAACATCAACT